>CAEFZY010013942.1:0-22045 GCA_903066815.1 Brachyrhaphis roseni
AATTTTTACAGATTCTCTGTTTCATATTTTACTGTCAGACACTTTTAACAAATATTCATCCATCCATCATCTAACACGCTTATCCTTGCACACACACATTCACACCTTAGGACAATTTAGAGAGACCAATTCATCAATTAACTTTTGCTGCAGTTTTTATATAAGAAAACTTTAACAATGTTCTGTTTTGAACTCTGAAACTGATCTTATTTCTCCATTGATTTTGGAGTCAGAAATTGTATTTGCGTTGAGGCCTGCGTCTGTTTTTATTGCCCAAATTTGTGTAAAGCCTCAAATTTCCATAATGCAAAACCTGGATTTGGATAGTAACCCAGGTTAGTACCACTGGGTGTGGGTCGACATAAAGGCTGAGCCGGGCTTAAATTGGCCTTCCTGCCAATGCCAACATAAAGGCTCTCCATGCAACCAGTGGAGGTTGGTCGCATGGAGGTCCATCTCTCCTCAGACCTCCCTGGTTGATGGGAGGTCCATCTCTCCTCTGACCTCCCTGGTGGATGGGAGGTCCTTCTTCCATCTGACCTCCCTGGTGGATGGGAGGTCCATCTCTCCTCTGACCTCCCTGGTTGATGGGAGGTCCATCTTTCCTCGGACCTCCCTGGTGGATGGGAGGTCCATCTCTCCTCGGACCTCCCTGGTGGATGGGAGGTCCATCTCTCCTCTGACCTCCCTGGTGGATGGGAGGTCCATCTCTCCTCTGACCTCCCTGGTGGATGGGAGGTCCTTCTTCCATCTTACCTCCCTGGTGGACGGGAGGTCCTCCTTCCATCTTACCTCCCTGGTGGATGGGAGGTCCTCCTTTCCAGCGGCTGATTCGGCCTTACATCAACCGCTGGTAGATGGGACCTCCCATCAACCCGGGAGGTCCGTCTTTCCAGCGGCTGATTCGGCCTTACATCAACCGCTGGTAGATGGGACCTCCCATCAACCCGGGAGGTCCTCCTTACCAGCGGCTGATTCGGCCTTACATCAACCGCTGGTAGATGGGACCTCCCATCAACCCAGTAGGTCCGTGTTTCCCCTTGTTGATTCACCGGCTGCCTTTGCTTGGACTCCTCCGGTTGCAGGGGGACTCTAGGGTGGTTGTTTTCAATCATCATCTTCAGGTCTGCAACCTGGCCCTGCAATGATTTTATTGTTTCCTCCTGTTGTTGATTGCGGGAGGCGTATTTTTCAGCCTCCCTCTTGAAATAATCCAGTTCTTTAAGGATGGTCTTGTCGGCTGTAACTTGGACTCGCTGGTGACTTTCTTTATCCAACATGTTTTTCAGGTTTTTAATCTCCTCCTGCTGGGATTTGACTTCACCCTCACGTGCAATCCTTCGCTCTCTTTCCTCATGGAGTTCAAAAATCGTACTCTTCAATTTGTTTTTAAGTTCGTCTAGCTGCTTTGTGAACTCGATGACGTGTTGGCTCTTCTCTTCCACTTCTTCCACTGAGGGGATAATCTCGAAACCAGCAGAGGGAGATGTTTCCTGCTCGACTTTTAATGATCTTGAACTCTCAAAGTCGCCAGAAGGACTTGATTCCTCCTGGCTCTCTGATGATTCATCTTCCGGCTCAATGTCGTCGTCGCTGTCATCTTCAAAACAAAGGATAGCGTCGTAGTCGACTTGGATGTTGAGGTCCATCATCTCGATCCATGAAAGCTCAGAATACAGACATGAAGAAGATTTTTGATCTTCCTCATGGAGATCAGAAATCTTATTCCGCAATTCGTGTTTGAGATTGTCTCCCTGCTTTGTGAGACCGATGACGTGTTGGCTCTTCTCTTCCACTGAGGGGGTGNATCTCGAAGCCAGCAGAGGGAGTTGTTTCCTGCTTGACTTCCAGAGATCTCGGACTCACAAAGTCGCCGGAAGGACTCGATTCCCCCTGAATCTCTGATGATTCATCTTCCGGTTCAATGTCGCTGTCATCTTCGAAACAAAGGATAGCGTCGTAGTCGACTTGGATGTTGAGGTCCATCATCTCGATCCATGAAAGCTCAGCTGGAAAAGCTTCATGTTCACAAGTGATCTGTTGTTGCTTCATGTCTGTAGTTTCGATTAATTTCGAACGTGCTCTGAAGGGTGATCTGTCGCGATAGAACTGTGGAACAGGTCTGAGAAAACTCTGTCTGTGAGCTACATTCAAGAGAGAGATTCCTTTGTGTTGTCATAGACTGATGACATCACTGCTGATGTCATTGATACCATTGGAACTGAACATTCTATTGTAGCCTGATGTAAAAAACATTTTGCTAGACAAAGCCAAACATTGAGAAGTTTTAATTTTTGTTATCAAACATTATGAAGCCAAAAGAAAGAAACCTCAGAAATGTACAGGGCCAAGCTCGAGAATCAACTCAAACCCAGTTTCACACAAATTCAAGGAAGCTAGCATAAATGTTTGGCTGTTGAACGGGACAGTTCAAAATCGTGATCAAGCTAATTTTCTTGTCTCTTCTACCAAGAGACATGCAAATGTAGCAGTGTGATGTTGTTACACAGGTTGATGAATGAGACCAGGATGTGAGGTCGCATTTGAATCAGATACGTATCGAGTATCCAAGTGGCGTGGTTCACAATCGAAAAAATCTCAAACTGTGTTGTTAAAACTGTGATAAAAAAATTAGATACAAGTCACATTAAGGCAAAAATAATAATAATAATAATAAAAATAATAATAATAATTATAATAATTATAATAATAATGAAATTTGGAATTGGGTCACTTCTGGCTGGAGTGTAAACGCACCCTAACTCTGGAGGAGCTGCTGATCTGGAGATCTATAGCTCAGGTGTGAAAATCTGTGAACCGGGACATCTAGTTATGCATTCCACAAATCTTTTTTATGAAAGACTGGAAAAAGAGAAATCCATTACTCAAAGAAGTTATAAGAATCCCCTTTTGCAGTTTTCTATAAGCCATGTGTGAAACTGACAGATGTTAAAGAATGTCCTCTGGTCTAGTAAGATCAATATTTATCTTTTTAGCCTATTAACAAAACATAGCATATGGGGAAGAACTAATAAAGCACATCATCCTGAACGCTTCGTCTCCTTGGTCAAGAATAGTAGTAGCAACATTATTCTGTGAATATTTTCTTTAATACAAACAGGGAAGCTAGTCAGATTTCAAGAAAGATAACATGTTAGAAGTTGCAAAAAAATTGAGACTGTGGCACAGGTTCTTCTTCAAGAACAACAACCATCCAGCTAGAGTTACAATTGAGTAGTTTAGGTATTGAAATGGCCCAGTCAAAGTTCAGACCCAAATCCAACCAAGAATTATGAAAAAGAGTTGAAAATTGATGTTCACAGGTGCTCTCCATCTAATTGGACTGAACTTGAGCTGTTTTGCAAAAGAGAATGGGCAAACTGGTAGAGATACCCCATATGAGCTGAATCCTTTTACAAAACACTGTGCATATTGAATTCACCCAACATAATTCAATGTCCCAAAATATACACAAAAAAAAAAAAGAAAGTCCAGTTATGAGGATGGTGCAAATCAAGATCCGCACTCTGTTCATGCAGGAATGAATGCGGCTGTGAGAGCCACCGTTCGAGTGGGGTTGTACACTGGAGCCAAGGTGTACTTTGTCCATGAGGTTGGTACCACTTCTATCCATTACTACAGTAAATTATATAACCTGAGCGAATTAAAATAGATAAATAATCAATTATTATATGTGTTCTACTTCTATGAAAATGGAGAAAAACAATCAAGTTTTTTAATATATAATTATTTAACACCATCACTTCAATGGTTCAATCTTTCATTCAGAAATGTTAGTAGGACTAAAGCGAAAATAAAAGAATGTGACGAACATGAAGTTGCTTCACTGCAAGTATTATTTTTAAAGGGGTAATTTTCTGTTGTATTGTTGCCAGGGTTACCAGGGCCTGGTTGACGGGGGAGACAATATCCGCCCAGCTACCTGGGAAAGTGTGTCAATGATGCTGCAGCTGGTGAGTACGAACACACACAGGCAATGATAATATGTGCACTATATATAGTCTCTCACATGTACTAACAGTCCAGCTTTTACTCTCTATGGTGCAGCGTTGAAGGTCAAATAGTCAGTTAAATGCCAAGGTTCATTAGAAAGCAACACTTCAGCGACACGTGTGAAGGTTTCAAATTCTACCACCCAAGCTGTGTCCTTCACGTTTGAGACTGAAATCCTTTCTCCTCGTCGGACATCAGGGTGGGACTGTGATCGGTAGCGCCCGCTGTCAGGACTTCCGCACCAAGGAGGGGCGCACCAAGGCGGCCTGTAACTTAGTCAAGCTGGGCATCACCAACTTGTGTGTTATTGGAGGTGACGGCAGTCTCACAGGTGCCAACCAGTTCAGGACGGAGTGGCCAGACCTGCTGGCTGACCTGGTTAAAGCAGGTGAGATCCACCTTCAAAGAGCTGCACACTGTAAAACACTTGAAGGTGGTTTAAGTTGAAAATGAAAGTCTATCTGCTGCCTTGAAAATGCAATTTAAGTCAGAAAGAAAATTCTTTTGGTTTTAACTCAGAACTGAAAGTTTGAAAAGTTGATTTAACAACAAGAAACAAGTGTCTAAAAATAGTTTTTCAGGTTCATTAATCTTGACTTGTGAGTTTTAACTTAATGCTGCAATTTAAACCAAATAACTATTTCACAATATGCAAGAAAATACTGTCCTCACCTAGTTAAAGAGCTCACATTTTTCTGTTATTTTCACTCACTATATCAAGTTAAAATAACTATTTATTTTACTTTAGAATAATTTAAATTCTTGTTTCAAATTGCACGAACAAAATTTCTGATCTGATAATGAATTTTATTAACAATCAAAATGAATTTTGCTCAGAAACATTTAGTATGATCAGGACATTATCCACAAGCTTTGCAAACTGAAAATTGTACTAAAATGACCATTTGCCTGAAAAATACACAAGAATCAGATCAATGTAACACTCTTCCATCTCACTCACGGTGCAACACAAAGTTATAAAAACAAGCCACTAAGCATTCTGGAAAATAGTTCCCACTCCTCTCTTTTTCTTCTTTCAGTTTTTTAATTGCTAATCTAAAAACTCAAGTTTGTTCAACTCTTGGAGGTTTGACAAAATTAATAACAAGTTAACACAACTTACTAAGTTTGTCTTTCACAAATTCACACATTTAGGTTCAAAATCTAAAACTCGCTAAATTTATTTAGCAAGACAGTAGACACAACTAAATGTGGCTCAAATGTTTTACAGTGCACACTATGAATTCAAGATTTCTAATAAATGATCAGCATAAATATGCTATATAAGCGTATTTTTTAAAGATGTTTGAATCCGGTTTCAGGAAAAATCACAACAAATGAAGCAAAGAACTCCTCTCACCTCAACATTGTCGGCATGGTGGGCTCCATCGACAATGACTTCTGTGGAACTGATATGACCATTGGCACTGACAGCGCCCTGCATCGCATTATTGAAATAGTAGATGCAATCACAACCACGGCACAGAGGTAAGCATGTAGGTTTTAAAATGTTCAACGACAGAAGCAGCAGGTGAAACGTTTGCAGGCTTTTGACAATAAGTGCTTCTGTGTGCAGTCACCAGAGGACCTTCATCTTGGAGGTAATGGGTAGGCATTGTGGGTGAGTACAGATTTTATGTGTTTTGGAAGAATTAGAATAAAGTTTCACATGACAACCACATAACTAACTTTTATGGAAGAAGATTAGGAGCACTAAAATAAAAAATAAAAAACTAAATCTGACTTTAATCTCAGAATCTCTGTAAAGATTTTATATGGTAGACCAACACAAGGTTGTGCATAAGTTTGAAGTGGAAGGTGTTCTTTGAAGACCTGAGTTGTCAGAGAGCATTTGTGAACAAGCAGCATCATGGAGACCAAGGAACACAGCAGAGAGAAAGACATGGAGACATTTAGGTTGCCTTGAATGCTTCACAGAGCACTGTTCCATCCATCTTTGCAAAATGGAAAAAATATGGCAAACTAAGTCTAAACAAGGTATGGTTTTTCAAGAAGCCATAATCACAGAAGCAGCAGGAGACCTGCAGTAACTCTGGAGGAGCTGCAGAGATTCACAATTGCGAGAATCTGTTGACAGGATAAGTAGTATTAGTGCAATCCACAAATCTGAGCTTTATAGATGTGCGAACCCAAGGAAACCCTTGCTGAGAGAAAGCCATGAGAAATCCCATTTGCATTTTTCCAGAAGCAGTGAGAGCAACAGCAAACCTGGTGCTCAGATAACAGCAAAATTATATATTGTTAAACTGCATGAAAACATATTGCGTGAAAGAAAAAAGCACTTCTAATCACCTTGATCGTGCTGGGAACAACGAAGCTGATCAGAGCTGATGGGACGATGGATGGAGGTAAAAACAAGACAAACCTGGAAGTAAACCTATGCAAGACTGGCAAAGAGTGAAAAGGAGGGTCACCTTCCAGCAGGACAATAATAATAAAAATGCAGTTGGTGCAACAATGGAATGAATTAGATCAAAGCACATTTCTGTAGTAAAATCATCTAATTAAAGCATTTTTAAACTAATAATTAGTAAACTTCCTATTGATGTACGGGCCCATAAATTCTTCAGAATAGGGAGCACCAGAACATGCCTTTCAATTGAAGCAGATGTGTAGATCAGGAAACACCTAGAGAGAAATAGCTATTCTTCAAAGTTTCCCACATGTACAGTCAGAGTAAAGCTTTAAACAGCTGTTTCTGTGTATTGTAATTCCATGTTGCAATAACATTTTATTGTGTACAGCTACCTTGCCTTGGTGACTGCTCTGGCCTGTGGTGCCGACTGGGTCTTCATCCCAGAGATGCCTCCAGATGAAGGATGGGAGGAACATCTGTGTAGAAGACTTACAGATGTAAATTTCCTGCTCTTTAATGTCACATTTATGTTTAATTTGGCTTCTGCCCTAAATCTTTACCTGCCCTATTATAGCAAAGGGGTCGTGGTTCCCGTTTGAATATCATCATTGTTGCAGAAGGAGCAATAGATCGCAAAGGAAAACCAATCACCTGTGACTTAGTCAAACAGGTCTGTGCACCAGAATACTAGGAAATAAGCACAAACTATGCCAGGAAGTTTTCTCATAAACAATGTCTTTTTCAAGCTGGTGTCAAAGCAGCTGGGCTTTGACACCCGAACCACCATCCTGGGCCATGTGCAAAGAGGAGGAACCCCCTCTGCTTTTGACAGGATCCTGGTAATGCCTCAATAAACCAGTTTATCTTAGTCATTTTTATAAGATTTATTGATTATGTTAGAGCCTGTCTTGTTTTTATTATAACCCAGGCAAGCAGGATGGGTGTGGAGGCTGTCATGGCTCTGCTGGAAGCGACTCCAGATACTCCTGCCTGTGTGGTCAGCCTGTCTGGAAACATGGCTGTCAGGCTGCCTCTAATGGAATGTGTGCAAGTGGTAAGTCAGCATGACGATACATTCACAAACATTAAGTCTGTCAGGTGTTCATTAGGTAAAAACTGTGATTCTGCAGTGAGTTGAAAAGACAGTAAATTCAGTTGTTTGTAATTTTGTCACTCTATGTATTTTATTGGAATTTATGTTTATGTTATTTAGTATTAAAACAGTGGTGGCACCATTATTCTCAGTGGATGTTTTTTGTTTTTTTTTCAGAAGGAACAGAAAAGCTTGTCAAATATATTGGGAAGGTGGAAAAGAAAATGTTGAAACTTGCAAAACCCTTGAGACTGGGATGGAGGTTCATCTTCCAGTTGATCAGCGATCTAAATAAAGTCATAGCTACAGTTGAATGGTTTAAATCCAAGTACATGCATGTGTTGAAAGGTCCAGTCAAAGTCCAGGCCCAAATTGATCTGACAATGTCTGACTAATGTCTAAAATTTTATTTACCGGACACTCCTTATCCACCCCTATAAAACTATTGTAATTCCAACAATAGGTGATTCCTCAGGGGGCTAAATACAAAGGCAAACCACAGTTTTCAGATTGTATAACTATCCTTTCATTTCATGTTTAAGCACTACTTTGCATTGGTTTATCACAAAATTCCAACAAAATACATTAAAGTTTCCCATTGTAACATTGCAAAATATAAAAAAGTTCAAATGTTTTTGCAAAGGTTTTGATTGACTTCAATTTTTTGATTAAAACTTATGTTGTTTTTTTTCATACCAGACTAAAGATGTCACCACAGCCATGGCTGAAGGACGGTATGACGATGCGGTGATGCTCAGGGGAAAGTAAGGCCTGCACCTATATACATTTTAATTTCTACCCACTATGTTTGTTTTCAAATGAATGTTCACTTTTGCTTTTCTAATAACAGGAGCTTTGAGAACAACTGGAACACATATAAAATGCTTGCCCATGTGAACCCTCCAGAAACAAAGGTTAGAAACTACTCCTTTAGATGTAGTGGAAATTTCCCAAAATTCTTCTGATGAGGGTTATATATATATATGTATATATACACACATATAATTTCAGAGCAATATCAACATTGCCATACTGAACGTCGGCGCTCCATGTGCAGGAATGAATGCTGCGGTACGTGCAGCAGTCAGGATTGGGCTGCTTCAGGGCCACCAGATGCTGGCGGTGCATGAAGGCTTCGATGGCTTGGCACATGGACTGGTAATGTATTAGATCAGGCTGTAAATGAGACATGTTGAGCGAGCACTGTCCCTATGAATAAAAACTAACTATTGGGACATAATCTTGTTTTATCATCACAATGTAAAACCTGAACTTATAATGGGACAAAATGGTCTGATTGCATGTATAGATTGAGCCAATTGGTTGGTCTGGAGTGGCAGGATGGACTGGAAAGGGTGGTTCCATGCTTGGCACCAAGAGGTGAGCCAGTTCAAGAAGATCTGGACGTCAATAGAGTCTTTAATACTTTATTGAATACTGGTTGCGTTAAAGAAAATCAAAATCTGTACTGACATGATGTGATGTTCATTATTTTTGTTATGAAGGACACTGCCTAAGCAGCTTCTGGAGGAGATCAGTCTGAGCATCACAAAGTTCAACATCCATGGTATTGTCATTATTGGAGGCTTTGAGGTGAGACACTTTTGACTCTGCTTCAGTTTTAAAATGCTACAAAGTCCATTTGACTTCAGCAACAAAATCAGTCAAAAGTTTAAAAGGTTGATACATTAAGCATGGACAAGTTTGAAATTGTTGTTAATTTTCTCTTACCTCTACATGGTCAAAATTCTGCATACAGTTCAATATAAATTTGTGTCTCTCCAAGTAACCATTGGTTTAATGTCCCTTAGGGAACTGCATGGTTCTTGTAGTCATAAAGTTATGGCTTAATTCTGGCTGGTATTAACCAGCTCATTCAAGTAGCTTTGTTTCTTGACATAGCCCAGCTTTTTTTAAGGATAGTGTACAGTGAGCTCCACCATTTGTGATGAGAAAAGATGTCAAATATCCAGCTGAAATTGGTGGTAACAAAATGCGTATTGTTCCTCTACAAGTTGCTGTGGGATATTTAACCAAACATCAGTGAGGATGTATATGTCATATTTGAACCTATTTGTATAAGTTTACCATATTTGGGCTGCAATAATTCAAATGTTTTAAACTCACTGAAGATGTACAGCCATTCTGTAATGAGAAAGGAATGTTATAAATGTGTCAGTAAAAGCCCCCAATAAAAATGTAATTCTTGCCAATGAAGAGTGTTTGTAAACTTGGATCCTGCAAATGCTTGGAAAAAAGCATGCCCTTTTGAGTTATGGCTTTCCTCCTCACAGGCGTTCCTGGGAGGTCTAGAGATGGTGGAAGCTAGAGAGAAGTACGAGGAACTGTGTATTCCCCTCGTCGTTATTCCTGCTACCGTCTCCAATAATGTCCCTGGATCTGACTTCAGCATAGGCGCAGACACAGCCCTCAACACCATAACCATGGTAAACATCTGACTGTGTAGAAACATGAAGTAACCCATAAACAATCAGGTCTTTTTCACTCATTGTTGTTTCCTGTCACTTGTTCACGTTCTGCAGACATGTGACCGGATCAAACAGTCTGCTGCCGGCACCAAGAGGAGAGTGTTCATTGTTGAGACCATGGGGGGATACTGTGGCTACCTGGCAACCATGGCTGGGTTGGCATCTGGAGCAGATGCGGCCTACATTTATGAGGAACCGTTCAACATTCATGACCTCGAGGTCTGTCTGTATGTCTTCTCATGACCAAAAGATAAAAAGAAACAAAATCATAGCATTCATCAGTGAGAGATGGGCAGATATTTCTGTCAGTCTGATTGATGATTTGTTTGTAGCTGAACGTTGATCATCTGGTGGAAAAGATGAAGACAACAGTGAAGAGAGGGCTAATTCTGAGGTTTGTGGGAAATAAAACCACCAATTTTTTCATCCTGCTCACATTCACTGCTTTTATTTGTTGTTTATGTCTTGTCTGAAACTTCTACTTTTGCTTCAGAAATGAGAAGTGCAATGCAAACTACACGACTGATTTCATCTTCAACCTGTATTCAGAGGAGGGGAAGGGTGTGTTTGACTGCAGAAAAAATGTTCTTGGTCATATGCAGCAGGTTTGTTGCTCTGTGATTCTCTGTTTGTTGGTCCACTTCTCATAATTTGGCACAGCCACCGTGAAAAATAAGATTTTTTTTTTCTTCTCAGGGTGGAACACCCAGTCCTTTTGATAGGAACTTTGCAACAAAGATGGGAATCAAGTCTGTTCTTTGGTTGACTGACAAGCTGAAGGAGTGCTACAGACATGGTGCGTGTTTGAAAACATAAAACATCTGGTGTTCTTGTTTATAATTTTAACAAAGTATGCTCTTTTTGGCTCTATAATGTCTGTTTATAAATTAAACCTGCAGGTCGCATCTTTGCCAACTCTAAGGACTCAGCCTGTGTGCTTGGAATGAGGAAAAGAGCGTTGGTGTTCCAGCCTTTGGCAGACCTAAAAACTGAGACTGACATTGAGTAAGACCCTATAAATTTTACTTACAGTACCCTGTATTAAATCCCCCCAAAATAAATCAAAGATTGTGGTTGTAACAGGACAAAATGTAAATAAGTTTTGAAGGACATTTATTTGGCCTTTTTAACATGTTTTTTTTTTTTACTTTAGACTTTTTCACTGATAAGCATTGTCCTTTGCAGACACCGTATTCCAAAGATCCAGTGGTGGCTGAGGCTGAGGCCCATCTTGAAGATCCTGGCCAAGTATAAGATCAACTTGGACACCTCAGAGAGGACTGCAATGGAACATGTCATCAAGAAGAGAGGCTTAGTTCCTCAGTAGCTTTTCTATGTCACTACTCAAGAGACATCAGTTCATTGTCTTCTTTTTAAAGTACTTTGTAAACTCTGACTTGAGGACTGTGCAATAATAAAGATATTGACATAAAAATGTTGTTTAACAACTAATACTTACAAATCATACTGCCAGTGTTTAAATAAATCGAGTGAAATGCATTTGCTAAATTGTACAAACAGCAGAATTTTAGGAAATTTAAATTCTGATTGATTTCTTGTTTCATCCAACATTGTGTGTAACTATATTAGATAGTTTTTACTTCTAGGTTGGTTAGAAATTAAAAATGCCTCAATTACAGTGTCCCTAAAGAGATTTTCTGAAGTCTGGTTTTGGTGATAAAACAATGTGTCCCCCCTTTAAGTTTTTTTGTTAAATATTAAAATTATAAATTAACCAAGTTGACTCTCTAGTTTCCTTTTTTAATTTTTTTAGAATACCAACATTTAATCATGCATTGTGTGAATTAGAAACTTTGGCTTTGAAATGCCCTGCAGTTTTTGATCTTCACTTTAGAATAGAAAGTATAAGAGAATATCTAAAGACAAAATGAAGGGTGTTCAAGATTTTTGCATAGCATTTGATGTTGCAGCATGAATTAAATCATGAGGGTAAAAGAAGAACATTAATATTCAAAATTTACTGTTTTTTGAATATTTTAATTAAAAGAAAATATTATATTTTTGCACGCTAGACATCCATGCTAAATTAAGTTTGTTTAAATCTAAATTAAACATGATAAATTGTACCATTTTTTTAGCATATTTTACCAAATGTTTAAACCTGTCGCACGCTATAAAAACGTGACGAGTAACTGCAGTAAAGACGTTCTTTCAGATATTTAAATATCTGAAAGAAATAGCCGAAAAATATAGTTGAAATATACTGGAATATCTATAAATCAATATGGGATTTTGTGGTCTATTCTTAAACAGGCTTGTGCATGTTTCTTTAAAAATAAAACACCCATAATTCCAAGCGTTTTCTTGACAGCTTGTGATTGGTTCACTGAGATCATTCAAAAACAGTGCGCCGCGGGTGCCGTTGGGAAATGGAGCACAAACGTAACTGAAATTTTCATTAAAGCTCCTTTTCAAACTTTGTTATGAGGAACAACTATCCAATTTTTTGGCCGTGAGGACAACATTTCCGCCAATAGTGAATACATCAAGTAAGTTCATGCTGCTTTAAGACTTTAGCTAAATACTAGCGTCATATTGAACCGCAGGGACATAAATAATAGCTAGTCACTTTATTAGACACGGTTTGGGCAGGAAGTATCGTTTAATGATTTGTCTTTTACAGGAGTCGATATGAAGTGTTTGAAAGTGGAAGACTACATCAAGAGGACTGTCTCTGTTGAAGAGACGAGGCTTTTGTCTCAGGAATTTGAGGTTGGCATAACAACCAAATGCTTAGATTTTACCTGCAGATTTACGTGAATCAGTTCGACTATAAATTACATTTCCTAAACATTAACTAATCAGTTACCCTACAAAAATTCATCCATTCTGTGTTAAATTGACTTATATTTTCTTCCACTAAAACTTAACCGTATTTCTTTTTCATCTTCCTCTTTAGAAATATGCGACTAGTAATCCTGGACTTCATGTTCGCGTACTATGTGACAGGATTATCAGAGCTTGTAACCATCAGCTTGGACTCACATCCTGTCACTCTGACCACGCCAAGGAGTTGGTGAATTTGGTGGGGCTGATTCTTCATGCCGATGACACTTCTGTAAAGATTGTGCCGCGGCACAGTCCGTTGTATATGGAGATGATCCTTTTCCATGTTGTCAAGAACCTATGCTCCTTAGGGGAATACGCTCTTTGCGGTCAACTGGCTGGAATCCTTTGCTGCAGGATTTCAAAAGTACAAGAGGTGTGTATAGTCAAGAGTGGCAGTCATCTTTGACTTAAATGTTGTTTATTTGGGATTTTCAATCATGAATTTTAAATGGGAGCAACAGTTTTTGCAGCTCCCAACAAGTTTATGGCATAATTCTGGCTTTATTTTTGAAAATGCTGCTTATAATTGGTAGAGATTATTTAAATAGTTAGATTCCTTGGTACTAATCCAGATTGTAGGCCCTGAGATTGTGCCTATTCCAGAAATTATAGTTAAGCTGTTTTGTTTAACAAGTTTTGTTGTTTTGAGATTGCATTTGATAATTTAAAGGTTATCCTTCTCCTTGATGTTTTATCTTTTTGTTCAACACACCTTTACCACAGACAGTGAAGATGACCCTCAGCGTTATGCTACCACCACTATGCTTGACAGTTATACAATGTTAAATTTTGAAAGCCATGGCTCCTCCAAACATATTCTCAATGATTAGTTCTGTCTGATAATCACAAATAAAGGTGGGTTGTTAGTAATTATGTGCAACCCATTTCTTCTATCAAAATCATATTGAAAATTTGTGGATTGTTCTTAAAAGCTTGGTCTTTGCCAAAAAAATATTCCAATGAAATCTACAATATCTGACAAGAAAAATTCTAAAAATATCTAGGCACAATTATGCCAGGAACTTGTTTATGTCTACAGAGAACGTGTGGTTGAGGTGCAACATGCTGAGACAAGACAGTGGGAACATGTATTTATTTTTCAACCTGAGAGGGATGCTGCAAATTTGCAAATTTAAACTTCTGAGTTTTTGTCAAAATCATTGGAATATTGGTACTCCAACTTGGAATATCTGAAAAAAAATCAACAGTTCAGTCGTCATTAAAAGCCCAGAATAATATATTCTTGCTGATGGAGATTCTACATTTTTGACTGGAAATATGTGTTGTATTTTAAAATCCACCCTTGCTGACATTGTCAGCTCTAATGTGTTATGTGTTTTGTGTTATTTGTAGACTGGAGAGGATTGCAATGTTCTCTTGCGGAGCTGTTTCACAGTGTTTTGGAACGGCCTCTCTGCTGCTAAAGAAAAGAATGCACTGAATCCTCGAGATAAACTGCACTGGCAGATTCTAACTTATAGCTTCTTATTGTTGCTGGAGTTAGAAACGGAGACGCCCGCTTCCTTGAAAACCTTTGAATACATGCAGGATGCCATCACTGCATTTGAGAGTAGCTTTGAAGTCCTGACCATGGAGGATTCTTCATATCTTCTGGAGGAAATAAAAACAATGCTTAAGAGAACTAATGCTGGGAGTGAAACCTGTGAGGAAGGGGAGGAAATTCAACATTTGCCAATATCACGTTATTATGTGCTATCTGAAATTATACTGCTGTCAGTGAAGGCAATCTGCAAGGTCGGCTACCACAATCTAGCCCGATGCTTCTTGACTGACATGGAGAGGATGACTGTGAACCGTGTTGGCTTTCTACCGCTGGTTCTCTGCAAATGGGGAATAATGATTCACTCAACAAAGAAGGCTAATGAAGACTGTCACGAGGCTTTGAAACACTGTGCTAGAATTTTAAGATCTGTTTCAACTGAGCTGGACTTCAGAGAAGGTCACGCAGTTCTTGAAGTTTGCAACCTGTTGGTATGGGCTGTTGAAAATGGACACAGCAAAGAGCTGAGTGGAACAGAGCTACTGGCTCTGTTTTCATTTCTGGAGGAGTACCAAGAGCGGACACTGAGACTGCTTGATAAGGTTAGTGTTGCCTCCTGATGGGTCATTGTTTCTCAATTCTGGTCCTCGGGGACCACTACTCTGCATATTTTAGATGTCTCTGTTCCATAACATCTGACTCAAATGATTTCATGACTTCCTCTGCATCATCAAGTGTTGCAGCTTCCTGTTAGAAGGGAAAACACACAGGGCAGTGGTCCCTGGAAACTGGAATTGAGAGACACTGTATTAGGTTTAAAATCTGTTTGAATAAACTGTAAAAGAAACAAAAAACTATAATTTTCTTGCTTTCCTAGGTTTCAGAATTTAAAGTGGTGGGGGAAAAGATGCGAAAGTCACTTTGTTTGAACATTTACCACGGCTTTGCATTGGCATATGAGAGCATGAAGACATCACAGGTAAACTTTGCATTTAAAACTTTGCAAAATGTAAAAAAAAAAAAATGTTTTTTTTTTTTTTTTATTAATGTAATTAATAACATTAATTATATTAATGTTATTAATGTAATTAAATAACATTAATATTTTTGCGATCTCTCAGGTTTTTAAAAATTGGCCGGCAATTTTAAAAGCTTTATAAGCTTTTCTGAAGTTCAAAAAGCTTACACCAAATCAGATTTTATTCTTTCGTTTTTGGGTTTTTTTTGTCTTTTTTTGTTTTTTAGAAAAATGAACAAAAACTCTGTAAGAATCAACTTTTGGATGCACACACTGTTTGGTTTTGAGTTTTCAGTTTGTCTGATTTGTTGTACTTAGCTGCAGGACAGTGACACCCTGGACAGGATTGTGCTATACTGCAAAGCAACAACTGGGCTGCTGATGACTGAAGTTCACAAGTTGTTAAATGAAAGCCTTTTGAGCAAATCAGGTGACGGGTTTGTTTCTTTTCAATATTGTTTGTCAAGTCGACTCTGAAATTGCTGCATCATTTTATAGCCATCTGAATGTAATTTGATTATCATAACTGTTGTGTGTAATCTGCTTTATAGTGGTTGCTGTGAGCAATTTGGCTTGTTGCATGTTCAATCGGCGCCTGTATGAGCAGGCTTTCACGCTGGTGGAAATCGTCTGCAAGGATCTGATCAGGAAATGGCCCAACACGCTTTCAGCTGACAGAGTAAGTTTGTCAAATACGAGCCTCTCTACCAGACCCCATGTTACATATACGGTGTATTTAGTTAAAAAAAAAATTATTTCTGTTGTGGCAAACCAGTTAAGTCGACCCTTCATGCTGGCTGTGCAAACTTCACGGCGGGCTGGAAAACTGCAGCGAGCGCTTGACTGGATAATCATGTGGCTGAAGACCCTGGGGGACCAAATGACAACTCTTATGGCTGAGCCCATCTCTCTTTGGGTCAAAACAAAGGGTGATGGCGCCTGTAACGATGACGAGGATATAAGACTTGTGTACAGAAAAATATTATTTTTATATATATGTATAAAATATATATATATACTTTTTTTGTTTTGTATGTATGTAAACTTTAATATTAATTTACAAAATGACCTTGCATTTGTTTGTGTTAAAATCAGGACTTTACGTGATGGTTTTGGTGCCGACGTCCCTGAGGAGAAAGTCATGCTGTGCCTTTTGGATGAAGAGCTGCGTGCCTATAAGGAGTCGACCAGAGACACGGCTCAAGAACGTTACAACACACTCTGTGATCTACTGGAGATCTGCCAGGAGGAGAGTGCTTACCGACATCTACGTGCCGTCTACCTCTGTGAAATGGCCCAAGTGGTGTGCTTCCAGGATTTCAGTGAGCAAACTGACTGGTAATAATTTTTATTACGGAAAATATAATGAACTGTCATCCACAAGTATCTTTTTGTTTTTGTCTTTAACAAATTGATACCACAGAACTATCTTGATTAGTTCTTGTTTGTTTTTTCTGCCAACACAGCATGGCCGTTGATTTCACCAACGAAGCTTTACGGCTTCTTGACGAAGAACCAGAGACTTCAGAAAATGCTGACAGACTGAAAGATGACAAAGCACAAGCCTTACTCTGGCTTTATATTTGCACTCTGGAGAGGAACCTGCAGGAGGTGATTGATCTTTGTTTTTGTTTTTTTTAATAGGTGTGATGGATGGCGGTCAATTAGTTTCAACACCATTACTGTTTTTCACAACTAGAAATGTTGGCAGTGTTGTGTCTATACTCTGTCAAACTGATTTTTGTCTTCTTTTCAACACCTTTAAAGCTTTGAAAGAGCAACGTTTTAATGTCGGCCCATTTCTAGTAGCTTTGGATCAACACTTTCTAAAATGTTGTAAATTATTTTCTTTTTTACCAGGCCATTGAAAATGATAAAAAACGTAAAGAGCTGCGTGAAAACACAGAGGATGCAACCAATCCTGTAGGCAACAATGACTTTGATTATGAAGACAAGCAGAAGACACAGGACAGAACTCTGGTGTATGAAGGGCTTCATCTGAACCTGTCTGCAGAAAAAAGTAAGTCCGTTGATTTTTATTTGATCATCTTTCTCATCTTAGAATTTTAACTGACTTTGGTTGCAGTTCTGGAGTCGTTGCTGTAAGCTTATTGGATTTTTTTTTTTTAGTCATAAAATACAATATGAATAAATTTCTTTTTTCTCTCACTTTTAAGAGCTGTGTCAGCCACTAGAAAAAGCTCTGGCGTTCTGGAGTGACCTTTTTAAGAATCAAGCCGTGCCTGCTGTCAGAAACGCTAAGCAGACCTGCAGCTCCATATCTTCTGCTGCTGCTCTCTTCAGACTCATTGGGAAGGTAATGGCAACAAATGTATCACAACTATTGCATCTCCTTTTCTTGTTTTCTGTCTAGTTGTAAAATTAAATGCATATTTATATAGAAGGTCATTAAATAAACTGGAATGGTCTGAAAATGGACTAAAAATATTCACTAATGTGAAAAGCTCAAACATGCTTTTAAGTGTTTCTTTCATTGTGCTGTTTTTTTTGCTGACTGAATTGAATTTGTTGGAGGTGTTTATTATTTTAACAATTCTAGAAAGAGAGAAACTACATTTGATCTCGAGACGTTTTATGGTATGCATTTGTGAATAGTTTTATTGCATTAAAAGGTAAAAATTATTAATAATTTTTTTTATTTCTGATACAGCCCCTGAAGGCTCTGGAGGCGTACCGCCTTGTGATTAAATTTTCCCGTGAACTTGCTGATACTGGTTATTGTGCTGCAGCTCTCTGTCAAACAGCCAGCATCCTCCTGGACTTGGGCTCTGCTGACCTAGCTTTGGTGAATTAATGATTTTTTTTTGGTTTGTTTGTTTTGGGTTTATTAAATGGAAAATGGAACAGGTAGTTTTGTTTTTTCTTAAATCTGACGTATAACTATTGTAATCCGCTTATGATTTATCTCAAGGCCCCAATAGAAGAAGCAGAGAAAATGCTTTCTTCAACCACCAAAGATGATGGTCCTCCATTTCTCTCTATTCTGGTTGTCTTGTTAAAGGCTCAGTACTTCTACAGCATAGGACAGGTATGCAATCTTTGCATATCCAGCATGATTGATTAGTCAGGTTATTGTACTGATCCTGTGTTTTTTGCCTATATTTTAGATTAGCATTGGACTTCCTTATCTGTGTCAAGTGCTGGAAGAAGTAAATGACGAAAAACAGTCAAAGAACTGGTACCTGCTGCGAGCGCGGACTCTGCAGACCTGCAGCTCCTATTTGAATCTGGACGTCAGTCAGCTGCCTCAAGCCCAAAGAAGCCTTATCTCTCAGTTCGGTGAGTGGATGTCATATGCAGTACTTTTGCATCTAAATGTCTGCAAACGTATTCAAAACATTTGAACCTTTTTTTTGTTCTAATACTATAAGTGTCAGGTTTTTTTAGTCATATGTTATAGATCAACAAAAAGTGGCACATGGGTCAAGAAAAGGGAAATGGGGATGTTGTTTTGAAAATTTTTACAAGTTAAAAGTATTAAGTTTTTATCGAAGAAAAAAAGATGGAAGATACAAATGCATGTCAAATAGTATTCAGTTCACTGAATTACTATGTAAAATCACCTAATTAGTCCAACTGTGTAACTTTAGACTGGGATGAAGTTTCAAGCAAAGTTTATCCCAACTATGAATATGATATTTATATTTTGGATGAAATATCAGAAGTTTTATTATTATTTTATTTTATTTTATTTTTTCATTTAAAATGGCCTAGTCAAAGTTCAGACCTAAATCCAATTTAAATTTATGTAGCAACTTGAATACTGGTTATCAGACGCCATCTATCCACTCTGGCTGAAATGAATTATAAAGGTACTTTGCAAAGACAAACGGGCAAAACATGTTCTCTGTTAATGTGCAGAGCTGGTAGAGACACAACCCTAAATATGTAACCTGACCTATAAAAATGTTAAATGGGTGTAAATACTTCGGCAAGGGGCTGTATTAAGATGTGTTTTTTTTTTCTTCTTAAAGCCAAGTAATGATATGTTGTATTTGTCTCAGGTATATCTTCTCCTGATACTGCCATGTATGAGGGACTTAAGCTTCTCTGCAGCTTGCTGATCACTTTAGTGGGAAAAGGCCTGTATGGGAACACTACACAAAACGAAGAAGTGCGCTTTGTTCACCAAGGTATTATTGAAAGACATTTTCCCCCATAACAAGACTCTCTTCCTGTTTCTAGCTTTTGTCAAGAACAGCCAGATCTCATCACAATCTCTCGTCTTTGACTAGGAGAAAACCTGGTCATGAAGTGGCAGCTGCTGTCAGAGCTGCTGAGCTCCACTGCAAAGCTGGTCGCCGTGCGGAGCGGCTCTGGTGCCATCAATGATGCCAGGTTCCAGTGTTTAGAAGCCCTGAAACTGGCCATCAAGCTGCAAGCACTTGGCCGGTATGCAGCCACACAGGGCTCTGATTATAATTTGGTTATGTTAGTTGATTAGCCACAAGTAATGCAGTAAATCTAATATGCATCTAGTTTTTATCTTGTTTGCTTTGCATTTATTTCTTATAGATGTGTGGAGTTCTTGGTGCTTAAAGCAGAATTAGAGCTGATGCAGGGGGAAACGGAAGAAAGTCGAACAGATCTGAATTTTGTCAAAACCCTCCTGGAGCACGACACAGGTATGTGACCACACTGATGTGTTGGTTCAAAAGGAGCTGCTTTCCTATTACTGCTACATCAAAAACTATGAATATTGTAAAAACAGAAAAAGTTCCATGTATTTTATATGAAGCTCATACAAATTTGACATATAGAGTTAAACATGTCAGCCTTTATTTCTTGCAAGTTTGATGATCATAGCTCCTGGATATCAAAAAACCAAAAATTCAGTTTCACAAATGATTAGAAAATTGTGAAACTAAAAGGACTGGATCTTAAATGCTCTTGCAGAATTAGCAAGATGCTACTCTTTTTTGCAGTTTTATAACACTTAGCTTAAGACTTTTTTTTTCTTTTTCCATTTGTCTGTGTATGTGGTGACAAGATAAATATGGGTCCTCTGATAAGCAGAACATGACAGTATTATTAATCATAAATTAATAGAAACACTCTTACTTTTCTTTCTCTTTCCCTTAGATTTGTCAGATCAGGTTAAAAGGACGGATGTCAAAATCAAACCGAGAAAAGGTCGTCCTGCTCAAAGACCTCAATCGCCTCTTCCATCCATGGAAAATGAGCTAAAGGACATCTTGAGCATCAGGTGGAGCGCCAAAGAAGTGGTCATGAAGGATGTGGCCAGCTCTCCTCCCCTTAAAGCTCCACCTCTGCGCTGGCTCTCCTCTCTGACCCATGAACCCGATTGTCAGTGTCCCTGCTGCTCAGAGCCATGTTTAGGCCGAGCCTCGGCTCACTGGGCGGCAACGCAGGCGGAGCTTGCTCTTCAGCTTGATCCAGATGACCTCAGTGTTACTTCTAAGCTTCACTGGGCAACTTTAGTCTGCTGTAAAAATGTGACCATGCGACTCAAGGAGAAGCTGACTGAGCTCTTCCCTCCCTGCAACCCTGCAAGAGGCATCTCCAAACCGTCCCTGATGCAGGACCTGGTGGGCCGTGTGTACCTGAGCATGGCCCAGGCCGAACTTCAAACAAAGGCCAACAAAGTCTCTGGCTTGTGGAAAATACTAGATGCTGGCTTTGCATTTATGGATTCCACATCCTCTCCTGCGCTGCGACCTGTAAGAGGGCATTTGATTGCAACCAAAGCCATTGCTTTACTGATGAGTTTGGCTGCCAAAAAAGGCTGCAGGCCTGAGGAACTGTTTTCAAAGACCTGGACATGGAACGCACCAAAGGAGCTGAAGGACATCGAGTCCGGGGAGAGATCAGTCCCACCTTCAAAACTAAAGAAGACCAAAGCCTCCATTCAAAGCCCGAATGCTGCAGAGAAAAAACAGCAACCAAAAAAAGTCAAAGCGGTCAAATCCAAAATTCAATTCACCGGCCCCTCAACCAAAGCAACGGGTTTGGTTCCCATGACGCCAGTTGTTGCAAAGTCCTCTTCTGGCGTATTTGATTTCAACACAGTAGTTCCTACTTTGACTTTCACTCCTGTTCAGAATGTGCGATGCCACGCTTCGGTGTCGAGGAGCACGACTAAACTCCAGTTTCATGTGTATGAAGACGTGTCACCAGTTCAGAACAAGGTTCCTCCTGTGCCCGCGGCTCCGAAACGGACCAAGAAAACGCGCTACAAGGTGAGCAGGAAACAGATTTACTGTCAGAACATAAAGATGATTGGACACCTCTCAAGCAAATTATTTTATAAATATTTATGTATTTTTTAATTGCTTGCAGTGGAGAAAATTATTTTGTACCTCTAACTTTTTCATCTAGTTGCATTTTAACCACAAAATTCTGTATGTTTTACTGGAATATTGTGTGATAAATTGATAAAAGCTGATATTCCTTACACTAGGGATGGGTGATATAGAATTAGTTTTATCACAATATTTTGTGGTATTATTGAAATGACGATAAAAGTGACAATAAGAACTATTCATTACTCTTTTTTAGGTGAATGTATGACTGTGACTGCATGAAATGGCAATCGCAGCCACATAAAACCCAAATGCTGGTTTTGACAAACGTACCCAATTGTAACAGTTTATTTTTGACACAATTTATGTAAAACTGCATTTATTACTCATATATATATATATATATATATATATATATA
>CAEFZY010013943.1:0-34317 GCA_903066815.1 Brachyrhaphis roseni
CAAGAGGCTCGTTTACCTTCTTCTTTAGGCTGAAGAATCTGATCCGGAGTGAAGTGAAGGCTGCAAACTTTGCTGTGAGGAGTTAGCTTTAACTGGTAGCGACAAATATTTACAAGCCACCGCCTTCTTAATCGTTTGGAAATCCATGAAAACTTAAAATCCCATTATATTAGGAAGACAAAGTGCATAGTGTTGTTTTATTTGCGTCTGAAATACGACTTTGTCTTTTCTACTGAAAGCGAGCGGTTGTTGTCAGAGCCTTATGTGCAAAGAGCCCATTGCTGCTGTGTTACTGCCGCGTCACAGGCACTGTTTGGAAAGAAAAGCTAAGGTATATTATTAAAACTTTGAAAACTCTTTCTGTGTACCGTCTGTATGTAGTAGGCACGTGCGGCTTATACACAGATGCGGCTTATGTATGTACAAAATGGTTTTTCCTCTAAAATATGCGGGTTGCGGCTTATAATCGGGTGTGCTCTATAGTCCGGAAATTACGGTAGCCATGTATCTGCTGACCGATGAAGTCTAATCCCAACACTAATAAACCAAATGCTTTACATCAGATATCACAGCAAATCTGTAGAGGTTTATGCTTTGATAAATCAGTTGTGCTCATTGGCTAGGTTGGGGCTATCCTAATAATTCCATGCCTTAGTAGTCCATGATCTCAGTGCATGTCTGAACAGATATGGCACAAAAAGCTTGCATTAGATTAACTACACTGTCTCAAGAAGATTCCCAACCCCCCGTTACAGTCAGAGTATTTTCTGCACCTTACACACAGAAGCTGTTTATCCCAGACCACAACCTGGGATAAATTCTGGAAACGATTCCATATCTCAACATTTGGAAGACTCAGATGTGTGAAAGCATTAGGAAATATCCACATTATGTGCTAACATCATCTGTCCGACTGATGATGTTACCATTTAATATCAATTGACAGTATTTGATTAACATAACTAATTCTGAAGTAATTAATCCTTCAAACTTGCTGTAATACAGACCGTCACACAGCCATCAGCATCTACAATAACTCTGGGCTTTCTTGTGTTTTCTATCCTTGGTGATGATTCTTGACTGTGGTCATTAAGACCTAAAGTTGTGTTCAATCATGTACCAAATAAATGTAAATTCCATTCAATTTAATACTTTTTCTTTCTAAGGGAAGAAACTAGACAAGTTTCATCCAGAGTCATTGAAGGTATCAGAGGCAGTTCCAAACAGAACCAGCTTCCCCTCAGCTGCTTCTTAAAGCCACCGGCTCTGATGCTGCTGCCCCAACATGATGGACATAATGTTTCATGGGAAAAAATCCCTGCAGTAAAAAAAGACATCTGACTCAGTTTTGGGAGCCACTGGCATTTTTGCATTGTTTTTGCATTGAATCAGACTTCCTAATAACTTATTGTTACTCCTTCACAAATTTTCAGGCTCAACTTCAGCAAAATTGCAATGTTTTTCAAAGGGGAACCTGAGAATAAAGAAGCTGCTCATGATGGGATAATGACCACCTTCTCTTTTTTTGTTAAAGCTATGCAACAATTTAAACAGTCACTAAGAGCCAAAGGCTGTTAGGTATCTAATAGCTAACACATTCAAAAATGGAATATGAGTGATAAGAGTGAAAAAGCAGATATATTAATCTCTATCAATAAAATAAATTATGTACAACTATAACTGTCTTTTGCTCAAGAATGTTGCTAAGTAAATTGACCAGAACATCCCCTAACCCATTCCATGCACCAGTTGATAGAAGTGAGCTGAAGCTCCATCCCAAAGCTTGTAGTCTCTCTCCAACTTCCTGTACTCTCCGCACTGAAGAATCTTCAGCAGGTCTATTAGGCAAAGGATCTGGAAGAGTCTTATAGGATCTCCAGTTCACCACAGGTCACAGGGAGGTCACACTCAATACTACAACCAATCAATCCAGCCATCATGCAGATATTGGAGAAAGACAGGAAGGCAGAATAGCTAGAAGAGAATCTTCACCACTGATGCCCATCATTGTGTTTACTTACAGGCCAGACAGCATAAAACACATAGGCACTAAAAATCTGGAAATAAGTCTTGCCACTTGGATGATTCGACCTCCAACGCTAATTAAGTTTATTAGTTATATTTTAACTTGTTTGAGTGATTTCAGTTACACAAGCGCAATTAAAAAAAGTTAAGGAAGCCTATAATAATATATATTTTTTCAGAATTTTTTTGGCACTACTGGCCTTTATTAGATAGGACAGCCTTGTTGAGGTCTTTAGCCTCTGTATATGGGGCGCTGCTCTCATCTTTACCCCATGTTACGCTCTATTGGTGACTGCTGATAGTCGAGAGGTTAATGCTCCCGGCTGGCAGCAGGGCGACCTGGGTTCAATTCTCGGCTCCGACCATACCACGTTTCGTTGGTTGTGCTTGTGACAGTGCAATGACAATAAAGTTTAATTATTTTTTTATTATAACTGTCATTTTTTTCCAAATCAACGCTAACTTCAGATTGAAAAAAAATGATCTGACCCCATAAGACCTCTTCAGAAGAAGAAGATATTCAAAGGAAGAGAGAGGTCTTATGCCACCTGATGCAAACAAACAAGGTGAAAGATGTGAAAAGGATATTCCCAGTAGAAAACTTGGGGCATGGTGTCTGTACCCACCACTGAGAATTTCTTTTCCAAAGTAAAACATAAACTAAGTTCTGAAGGGCTTATTGTTCAAACTCCAGCACCTACTGACCCACAAGCATAAAAAGAACTAGCTTGAATTTTCCTTTATGTAAAATACCTTGAGACGAAATTTGTTGTGAATTGGCACTATATAATTTAATTTCTATGGTTGTGAACAAATTCAATTCAATTTAGTCAGAAAATATAGAGGATTCTGAAATTATGAAGCATTTGTTCATTTTGTTTATAATTTCTTGGTTGAGGTGTTGCATGTGTGTACAGTATTTCCTCTGGATTCTTCCCTCCTGGATCTTATGCAGCCTGAAGGATTTTTGTTTTTACATTTTTACTTTGAGTAAAAAATGTAAAGCAAAGCATTTGATGTGTAAATATAGCAACAGTGTATCTTTTTTAAAACTCTGAGCAGCTGATCATTATCTTAAAAGCTTAAATTAAACCTGAACTTTGACCCCAAATCCCAGAGGAGTTGAATTTGAGGCTTCATGGAAACAGAGCAGGACCAGAGAGAGAGACTGAGGAAGTTCAGAGCAACTCTTCCCTCCATCATGATGATCAAGGATCATATCCCAGACTATAATGGCTCTCAGCATGTCACAACATACAACAACAGTCTTCAGTTAGAGGCCTTCTCATTTTGTTGCTATACTGACTGCTACTGGAGATCCTTCCTTTCCTTCCATCCACAGGGACTCCGGAGATACGTGAATGATATGAATTTCAACAATATTTAACTTCCCTTTGGAATAAAGTATTTTTGAACTAAATTTGAATATTGGTTGTGTGAAGTTGCTGTGTTGCAAGCAGCTGCATGTTCGTATCGTGTCAAGTAGCCTAAATTGCACTGGGGTTGGAATAGTTTTCGGTACTGCTGAACCTAAAATACTCTCCCTTTGTCGGAAGAAATGTTCAAGTTAGCAAAGGTTTTGCTTTTGAGATATGAGCAAGTGAGAAATTTTACTCTGACCACTTTGGAGGTTTTTTGTTTAATGCAGCTACTATTTAATGACAATAAAATACTAAGTAGATGCTAAAAGTGGGAATAAAGGCACAAAAAGATATATAATTTTTAAGTTTATGTTCTTTACAGCTCTGTTTAGGGTTACAGTATTGTTTACGCTAACACCCCTTGATGTGTCCTGTGTCACTTGCTCAGTCAGGATTCTGTCTGGTGGGATCTGTGCAGCAACCATGACAAAGACTTAAACTTAATCTGATCCAAATTCCTGAGAAGATGGGCTTGATGTCACATGGAAAGTTTGATCATGTTTACTGAAGCAGCTTTTACATGTTGCATGTCATTTTCCACATCAATAATACCACAACAGATCTCTTTGGTTTTTTCAGGTTGAATCGTTCCTATGTAATATTTGATAAAATTTCTGTATATTTTACCAGGTTATAATTGAACTGGTATAACAGATAAATAAGCTGCTGTGTTTCTATTAGGGATGGACAATAAATCAACAACAATATGTATCGCAATAGACATATAATGATTATCAATAGATAATACATCTGATAGAATTGTAAATAATTTCACTAAATTCCAATCCAGAATCACACAGCATTGTGGGGGATGTAGGCAGAGGAAAGACTTCAGGCTCAACCTCTAACAACAAGCTAAGAAAGGTTGGTGGCAATAACTAAATCACTCACTCTTTGGTTACCTAGCAACAACCTGCTCAATAAGCAGCAGCAGTTTCAGGTTTTGCCACCGTGCCTCATGATTGCTTAAAAATAAAAAGCAACAACAGTGTGGAGTTAAAACTGTGGATAAAACACAAAAAACCATGCCACCAGTTTGACAGTATTTCAGATATTTAAAATAAAAGACTAGTAAATAATTATTGCTTTCAACTAATATGAGATGTTTACATTGTGATTTCAGCCATATTGTCCATCCCTATTATCTATTAAATATGGTTAGTTTAAATATCTAAATATGAAATACAGTGTTTTATGGAAATCTGATTTGGGGTTGTATTGTATGCAGATAAAGTTTTTATGAACCATCAAACCAGAAATTACAGTCTGGATGATTTTTGACTGTTTAATCTAAGGAAAGGAAATTATTGCCAGAATATTCTGGCATAACGATAATATGTTTGATTTTTCAAGCAAGATGTACCAGAATCTACTGTGTATAGAATTTCAACATGTTACACGGATGCATTTCAATCATTCTGTGTCACTCAAACTTCCTTCCATCTCTAACATCATCCAAAGCAACAAAATGCTGCTGGTTTCATGCCATCACCCAGATATCATGGCAGATTCGTAGAGACGCAGCAACCAGTTTGCATTTTACGTTGACTCACAGCAGGAAGAATGAGGAGTTAGCAACTGTCACGGTCATGCCATCAGATAACACACTGGCTCCATTTACCTGAACTACAATAACCAGGTATTTTGACAATACAGGTTCTGAACACTATAAGTTAAAAAAAAAAAAAAAAGAAACAAGTAAAGACATCTGTTCCTTCCTTGTTGCTCTGATAAGTAAATACAACCAATGCTCTGCCTGCTAACTGTCTCTGCCATGGAGACATCATGCTGCAGAAATTCATCTGCAATGGTCAGGAACACACGAATGGAGGAGACTGGACAGAAAGCACACAGGATGAGAGGGGGATCGCTGTGGGCTGGTGGAAACGGGTATCTGCAGGACAAGTCTCTGACCACAGGGGGCGTTTCTGCTTTGCAATGTACAACAAAGTTACTTTCACATCCCAGCATCATCCAGGCAGCCGGCTGAGATCAGGGCTTTGTGACTGATCACAAAGCCTTGAACATTGAACAATGTCAATGTTCACAACAAAACATTGACATTGTTATCCTGAAGAGGGTCAAAGTTCATCTGGAACTATGACCCAGATGAACTGGGTCATAGAAGTTGGACCTGAGCATCAACTTCCTGACAGATGTCTTTAGATGTTACTTCAATATTTCTACAAAATATTCCTTCCTCATGATCTATTTTATGAAGTGGACCAGTTCCTCCAGCTGCTAAACGGTCCCACAGCATGATGTTGCCACACTTCACAGTTAGCATAGTGTTCCCAGGCCAACAGTCTGTCAGTAAGAACATGTTTCACTCCTAAATGCTTCAGCAGCATCTTCATAATGTCTTTGGCGTTTATCCTGCAATCGAGTTCCAAAGTTTCAAGTTTCAGACCAGAACCCATCAGAAGTTCCCAAAGCATCATCATCATCATCATCATCATCATCTGGGCTCTTTGTTGGAAGAGACAAGGATCATTCTGGATATAAACTTCTGATGAAGTTAATAACTTAATCTGGCATATTCTCATTATTGTGGCATTTATCAAATAGAAACAATTTTGCTGATTCTAACTGATCTAAAACAAAATAATTGATTGAACTTTAGACAGTGAGGAAAATGTGTATGTGTATTTTTATTGGGTCTATGTAAACTGCACAGCAGCATAGGGTGTGAAAAAATAAAATCAGACCAAACAGGAGCATGACATCAAGGTAATAAAGTTATTTATTCAAAGCCATGCATTCTCTCCAAACATGAAGAATAATTCTGAAGACAGGATAATGAGAGCTCTACTGTTTCCCTTCAGGACTAACACCTGCAGCTGAACTGAACTGAATTCAAGTCCATTAACGGGTGGAAGGAGTTTTAGATTCTTGCTGGTACAATGACAAAAATTGTTAGTAACTCGTTGTATATTCTCTCTGTATCTCTGAAAGCAAAGTGCAAACCATCCATCCATCTTCTTCCACTTATCCGGGGTCGGGTATCAGCCTCAGCTGGGAGCCCCAGACTTCCCTCTTCCCAGCCACTTTTTCCAGCTCCTCCAGAGGAATCACCAGGTGTTCCCCAGCCAGCTAAGAGTAAGCCGATCGGTCAGACATTATCTGACCGGACCGGCTTACTTTCACCCCTGGTTCCAGCAGACAAATCACAGGGTTTAGACCAAACTGTGACTAGACAACCATTACAATGTGATGGGAGTTGGGCAGTTTTGCAGTAGAAACATTAACTGAATGTTATTAATACTCCATAGAAGAAATGAGCAACGTCTTGTAAAAACATGAACAAGTTGACCCCCTGGCTGCTCTGATGCAAAAAGCTTAAGTTTTGTCTAGAATCAGACAAATGGTCAAAAATATGAGCCTGATTTTTTTTTTCTCTCTCTCTCTCAGCAAATGAAGGGAAATCGTCTTACCGAGTTCCTGGCTACTGCTATGGTTGGACAAGCCCCCAACCTGTTCCTCCTGCTGCTCCATTGGGATTAGGAGGACTGGCTGGAGAGGAGACTCCCCAGCAGATCAGCGGAGCCCCGGCTCTCTGCAGCAGTATCCACTCCTCACAGCCGTCAGCGCTGCAGCGTGGAGAGGCTGCACGGAGAGCTTCCCATCACTTCGGGAGCTCGGAGCGGAGACAACCGAGGAACCAGTTGCTGCTTGATTTCACCACAAGCTCCAATTAATGACAGAGAGGCAGCATCTAAACACAACTGGCTGCATATCTCCAGGAGACGGTCACTGGGAATGATGTGCCCGGATGGGATGTCATTATCTGTCAGGATGCGGGCATTCCGGGCTAACACGCCTCCTAACCGCCTGGAAGGACGCTGTTCTTTAAGACATTTGCTGCGCACTGACACTGCGCTGGGAAGCGCCGAGAAAATCGTGCCGAAACGCTCTTAAAACGTGTTGCATTCAATTCCCAAGGGAGAAACGAGGAACGACTGAGCTGAGAGGCTGCCAACGGCTCAGTTCGTGTGAAACTGTTCACACGTCAGCGGGGAATGTCACTCTACATGTCCTGAGTTATTCATTTAAAAATAAATCCATGTCAAATAAAGAAGCAGAGAGCAGAAGGCAGCATAAAGGAACTCTTTCATTGAACAATAAATAACTCTCCATCACTGAATCTGCTCACTGCTATTAGGATTAAACATTATGTATTTAAGTAAAATTCAGTCAGATTTACTTCATTAATCTAGCATTGGATCACAACAAAACAATCTCAAAACATTAAAAAATATGTTCAGTTCAAAGATCATTTAATATCCCGGTCAGCCAACACGGTCAGTTTGACAGCATTTGGTGTGAATCTGTTTGACTGCTTCCTCCCATCCTGGTCAATGAGAAACTTGAGCAGCACTGTGATCAGACACCAGACCCAGGAAGACTTGAACTTCTCACTAACTTCCAACTGATAGAAAACAACAGGCTTCCTCCTGTTATTAAAAAATAAAATACGGTGTTGAAGTGGTTGGGGTAATATTGTATTGTAAGTAGTTTAATATATTGAATCAACATGCCATGATAATTTTTTAGACTGGAATGCTGGTAAAACCCACAGTCAACCCCTGATGCTAGGAGCAGCAGTAACCAGTCACACCATCAACCTCCACAAACTCAAATGTAAAAAAATAATGACTGAATCACCTCAGAGCTAGCAAAAAGTTCATAGCATCTTCCTTAGAAAAGTCTGCTCCTCTTCTCTGTCTCCTGTTTGATTGTGAGTACCGTCAAACACAAAGCAGTGCTTCAGTAAAATAAGACAATACACATCTGGGCTGCAGTCCATTGGCTGTAATTGTAATTATTCAACTAACAATTATTCAATGGAAGTTGAATAATTAGAAGTTGTGGATTCCTCTCAGGCAGAAGACATTTTCTAAGCATTTGAGTTTAAATGTAAACTTCAAATTCCTCTAAGGAATAATTGCAGAATGTTTTACTCTGAGTGTTGAAGGGCTGGCTCTTCCCCCAGGGCTGAAGCAAGACATGTGCATGCAAAGAAGGACCAGATGCTCTTCATCAGCTTCTACAGACATTAAATCTAACCTTACAATACATAAAAACGTTTAAAGGTCAGATGTATCATTCATAGTCATACTGATCAACTGAAACTCTTTTCATCAGTCACATTCAAGCACTGCCACTCAGATCAGAGGCAATCTGGGGTTGCAACATATTGATGTGTTGGAAGGAAGCCGGAATCAACCCTCAATTTCACCATTCCAGTAACTCTTCCACAGATGTCTGCAACTGGTCTGATTATATAAACTAAGCAGCAACCAACCCCCTGCTGGTTAAAATACTCCAACTGGGATAGGATTACATGAGGACAGAAAATCGATGGACATCATGTTCTGTATTGTAGAACCCTCTCACTGGTACAAACCAGATATCACTCTATGAAATGAAGAGAGTTGAAGGAAGAATTTCTGAGCTGCTATAAAAATGATTGCTTTCTCCACAGAATCCCTGTTTATGATATTCAATTATTCAAATTTGCCAATAATCATAGTTAAACAGAGGGCTGGTTTGGATTTTCTCTCTCTCTCTCTTTGATAGGCAGAACGTTCTTTCCTAAAAATCTTATCCAGTCACATGAAAAGGAAACAAGACGCACAAGCGAACTGTGAGAGGAGAGGAGAGGCAATCTACTGAAGACTGGGATCGTGAGCCTGGTTTCCTATTACGCATAAAGGCAGCTCGAGCTGTAGCTATGGCGCGCCAGCAGGGGCCGCCCACCGGCGCTCAGAGCGCAGCAGACGCTCGGATCATGGTGGATCCAAAACTCCAACACCTGCTCAGCTCAGTGACCGCGTCCCACAAAGCCACCAGCATGTACAGTCACTTCATTTACAAGGTAACGCAATCAGTGCGCAGCACAGACAATCCAAAAATGTTTCAAAAGATAAATAACTAGCAGGATAAAGTAAGAAGTCTGGCCAGCTGACACGATTATCTAAAACACAATAAGAAAGCAAAAGAGAGAGAAAGAGGAAAAGAGAGAGAGAGAAAAGAAGCTCCAGATATTTACTTTCAGTCCTCAGGTGCGCTGAAGCTCTTTGCTGAAGGTGAACGCAGGACTCCCCCTCTCACCTGAGCTCACCTGTTCACAGACAAGGTGGAGGAGGAAGGATTTCTGGATTCCACAGGACAGACTCCGCCCACTCGCCTGCCCAGGTAAGCGTCAGGTTATTACGGGGCTTACGTCATGTGATCAATGTTAGAGAATGGGGTACAGGGCCGGGGGCTGCTGGATGACCGGAAGCCAGGAAAAATCCTTTTATAAACCCAAACCAGCTCATAAAGGATTATTGATCTGGCAGCAGTTATTGTTTTCCTTTTGAGAAACGAGAATTATCTGAGAAACATAATCTGAGAAACAGACACATGCCTCTCACTACAGTACCTGGTAAACACAACACAGCCTCATTGCAACAGTCCGACATTCCCAAGACAACATGTGTGGACTTGTGGTAGACTACTGGGTAACTTTCCAGTTGGAAAAAGCACCACTAGAGCCATTCAGTGGGACAAAGAATTTCAGAGCAAACTTTGGTCCTGTGGTTCTGTCAGAATGGCTTGACAGGTGAAGGTCAGGAGGAAAAAAAATTTTTTTCAAACAACAGCATTTTTACATCCCTTTCCATTTAGATGTAAGTAAAATCAGGTTTTAAATCATAAAACTGGATTTAAAGAAGACAATGATGAACAATAAATCAAAGATACAATCTTTACTTGATTCTTATGAAAAGCATTATATAATAAGGTGAGTGAAAATAAAGACATGAATAACCATCTGCTTCTGTTTTGAAGCCAACCTTTTTAAAGTCGGCCATTCTGTAAACTCAACCTTTTGGAGCTTTATTTGTGCTATAATTTGATTCCCTAATCAAAATCATACTAACAGCATTAACAGGATTTGGATAAAATCTCATGTCTTTTAGAATGAAGCTGATGTGAAAATTAACAAGAGTGAAGAGCCACCATTATTAGGAGGAAGATGCATAAACAGAAGAAAGATCTGCAGACACTGGCTCCCACCACACTACCTGGTATTCTGTCAGCTGCTGACTAGCAATTTATATCTCAAGTATGATGTAACTTAACTAGATCCAGTACAGAATGATTTGACTTAAACACATGTAGGTTGGATTAAACCCACTAAAGTTCTCTGGCCCTTTTCAGAATTTTTCTTCCCACATCATCATTTCTACCATCATTGTCACACACTGTGCAGCAGCCATTTCCTTTGGAGCCAGGACATCTAGAGTCAGTTGACCTACAGAGGCATAAGAAGAGCTGCAGTGTTATCACTCACACTAGATCATATAAGAGTCTTTTAAAGCCACAAAGGTAGCAGAAGGTTCTTCCTGGTTACATTCGACAACATTACCAGCACTCAGTGGAGACTGATGCTGAGTGGAGGTTTGGTTTCAAAAGGCTTCCTGGTAATATGTTGAAGTCGACCTCCATGTGGTCACTTATGCTGTTAATCTTTCCCAATATATCGCATGCATTTTCCAAAATATGCATTGAGAAGTTTATGTTCTTTTAGACACTGCTGGTTAGATTCTCCAGCAGCTGTGAATCAGTCAAGAACTAGTTCCCTGTAAGCCTGGGAACTGCAACAGAGAGCTAGCCTCAGCCTTGTTCCTTTCTGCTTCCACTTAATAGAATGTATTAAACTTTCACTTTATGGTTTCTTCCAACAGAAACTGGTCTTGCTAATAAGAGTCTCTATGATGACTGGGATCTAAGGGTTTTATCACACCTGTTAGTCTGGTACACTTAATTGGTTTGGGGTCCAAAGTTGGAACATTTTCAGCTGCTGTGGTTTTCTTTCACTCTGCATTGTACCAAACCAACCAAACCCTTTGAGCAATCTGTTCCCACTCTCACCTGTGGTGGCGCTGCACCAAGAACAACTGAAGGAATTTACATTAAAAAAAGACACTGAGCGCAACTTCCTTCTTCATTAAATGTAAACAAAAATGAAGCAGTGTCAGATTGTAGTGGTTGGAGGATTTCACTTTTGTCTTTGGTATTTCTCCAGTTACCACTAGATTCTGTCATTTGTTTTGGTTGTATTTACCCAGAATCCCCCAGGTTATAGTCCATTTCCTGCTTTTGGAGTCGTCTCTGGTCCACTTGGCAATCGCATTGGCATTCGAATTGCTCCACAGTTCACTTCAACCGAACCAAAACCGAGTTGGGGTGCACATTCACATCTCCACCAACAAACCAGACTTTCTAAGCAAACTAAAGTTCAGTTAAAGTAGACTAAACATGGCTAGTGTGAATTCACCCTTTGATTCCATGACCTCACCTTTCTCAGTCTCCGTGTGAAAACGTGAGTTTACATCGGAAATGTTCTGCTTTATTGAGAATTTGCGTTGAAACACTTGACAGCATCTTATTGACTTTGTCAGCAATACTACAAGTTACTTCTCTTCACTAAGCATCACCAGGTAGGAGACGCATCTTGCATGGTGACTCTATCAGGTTGTTTGAACCGCAGCCCCTGGCTCCTATTTGGATCCAGGGGCTGCCATTATGTCTACCAGTACTCAGAGGCCGCTGGCCGCCAGTGGGTGGGTGTCAAATGACTGTGGAATTTTACATGTAGGGACCAGAGATAGACTGTAGGGAAGGAGTTACATGTGTGAACAGGCGAGTCCAAAGGCATGCCTGTCTGAGCAAACACACACATGGGTACCAGAGCGGCATTGGTCAATCCATCACAGACAGACTGCATTTCAGAAGGCAAGCAAACCTGACTTACACTAGGTGGAGGTTCTGTGTAAGCACCTGCTTTACAGCCTGTTGGCTGTTTGCCTTCTCGTACTCTGCAGGGTTTTAAATTGTGCTATTTCCAAAAACTAAGTCCTAAGTTGGCTTTATGTGGCAAAACTAAATGTTGGCGAATGGTTGAATAAAATCCTTTCCAGATTTGCAATCAAAAGTAGGAGCAGGGAAGACAAAGGCATATTTGCATAAACAACTCAGGAAGCAATGTGTTTCTCAGTAACATCTAGACTTTCATAGCCTTGGGTGTAGATTTACAGAGACCACACCTTAAGACTCCTTCTGCAGATCAGGAAAGAAGGAATTTCTCACTAAACTATAATGAAAAGAAACCCACTGATCTTGTAACGTGTAAGATTTTGTCTGCTTACAGAAACCATATGAAGACACAAATTCTGAAAAACAAAGAAAAAGTAGAAAAAAGTAGAAAAGTAGAAAGAAAAATAGGACACAAAAATGAAATGCACCTCATTAATGCAATGTTATGTAATGTTGTTCCTGCCTCAGTATAAATCTGATAAGGACTTTCAGTTTTGTCTGTCTGTGGAAGTTATTCTAATTATCCAAAGGACAGTCAACCCAACAGGCTTTAGTAGCATTCATGTTACCCTGCAGGCAGTGTAGTGAACAACATTGTCATAAAACCTTTTAGTGTTGTTTTTGTTGAACAGTTAATATTACAGGAAAAACTGTTGAATTTTTTTTGTTCTAATGATCAACTTTTCCACTTTAACCTGTGATAGTTGATCATGATCCACTGATTAAAAAGGACCAGCTTCAAGTACAATAGTTCTCGTATGCTGATCTGTTTTTGAACTTCATTACTGCACATTTTATTTTCACTTCTAAGAAATTTGCTTTCAAATTTAATTGCACAGCTTATTTGTCACCATAAACAAGGTAATTGAATGTGCTTTACATCATAAAAACACAAAGTCATAAAAGACACCACACAGTCAACAACTGAGAAAACCACTACCATTACATTTTGTCAAGTCCAATCAAATGCAAATATATATTGGTCAATTTTCCATTAATTATGGTAAAAAATCATCTCCAAACAGCTGTGTTTTTAGCCTTGATTTAAAGGAATTCAGTGTTTCAGCTGTTATGCAGTTTTCTTGAAGTTTGTTCCAGTTTTGTGGAGCATAGAAGCTGAAAGCATATTTGTTTCTGATTCTGAGAATGCAAAGCAGACCAGAACCAGAAGACCCGAGAGGCCTGGAAGTTTGATACAACACCAGCAGATCTTTAATGTATTTTGGTGCCAAGCACATCCAGCGTTCTGGATCAGCTGCAGCTGGAGGATTGACTTTTTTTTTTTTATCTCTGTTGCAGTAATCAATGCGACTAAAGATAAATACATGGACGAGTTTCTCTAGATTTTGCTGAGACAGAGCTGCTGGGTACACATTTGCTTGGAACATATAATTGTTTACACTAAAAAAAGCTTGTTGCATCGACCAGATTCATGTTTACACTGCAACAATAAAACAACAGTTTTATAATGAATTACACAACTGAATCCAAGGTAAATGCTTCCACAAAAGAAGCATGATCTATGTGACATTGAATTGGTGATATTTTTAAAATCTTTATTAGAAAGAATACTACAGCTTCAGAAAGGCTGCTCAGTATTCAAAATAGCAATCTTTTTCCAGTGAGTATTTTTGACAACTGGATCATGATTTAAATGTTCACATTGTAATATCCCTCCAGTACAAAATTTTTTGAATTTCATTTCCAAATAGTAATTTATTGTTCATCCAATATGACCTGACATTAAAGGGCTGTAAATTCTCTAGATAAACTAGTGTTGTTGTGACACACACCAGTTTCAATACTTCTGTAAGAAAGCATTGAAACTTTCTTACAGAAATTTCAACCACTTCTCTTCCGCAAGAAGATTAGTGGTCTCTTCTTACAGAAGCATTGAAACTGGTGTGAAACTGTTGGTTGATACACTAAAATAAAATTGGTGGTATTATTTTAGTGTCTCCTACCTGAGGAAGATTGAATAATTTCAATCTTCCATTTATCTCTCTTTTATAAGAAAGATAAACAAATTACATTTATAATACGGTGTATCAAACAAGTTTGATACAGTAAAAAGAAAAAAATTGCACTATTGTCTAAGAAATATTTGAAGGATAAACTTTTTCCAAACTTATCTCTAAACATTGATCTCAGTCAGCCAGCAGCATTGCAAGTAAAACCACTGTGCAGAAGAACTTCTTATAGTGATCACAAGAATCTTTGTGATCAGTATAAATGTCCCACCAAACAGAACTTACATCCCTACTTATTCCCCTCACAAAACGTCTGTCAGCCTTTCAGACCATCCAACTCATTGTAAAGTATATTTTCTGTCTCCATGGCATTCCTGTTGAAGTTCTGTCTGACCATGGCTCACAGTTCATTTTTAGGTATGGAAACAAGTTTGCCTTGCCCTCAATGCCAAAGTCTCTCTCAGGTTACCACCCCGAGTCCAACGGTCAGCAGAACATACAAACCAAGAACTCAAATCCACCCTTAGATCGCTCACATCTACTAACCCCTCAGACTGGAGCAAGTTCCTTCCATGGGTTGAATACACCCACAACGTCCGTATAGCTGCAGCCACTGGTCTATCCCCTTTTGAAATCTCCTTTGGTTACCAACCTCTTCTCTTCCCAGCACATGAAAAAGACTTTTCAATCATCTTGGTCCATCATCACGTACGTCACTGCAAGCAATAGTGTTTCTGCGCTCCTACAAACAGCTGAACAAAGCAGCCATTTCACTGACTCTAAATGCACCCCAGCACCTAGTACTCACCTGGACAGAAGGTTTGGCTCCCTTCAAGTATATCTCCATGAAACTCACTCCGCGATACATTGGTCCGTACATCATTGAATCTGTTATCAGTCCCACAGCTGTCCATCTGCCTTCCAGTCTCTGTGATGATGACTTTGTGGAGAACAGAAGGATGGATCAGCTGTCTCAGAAATGAAAAACGTCTATGACAGTTTCTCAGCCATCAAGCTTAATCTCACCGTAAAAGGATGTGTAAAATGAGCCAATATGTCGCAATAATGTGACACCTGATGCTCTGATATGAGTTGGGAGTTCCATGTTTTTAAATTGTTATGAGGACCTTCTCAGTAATGGTTACCATTATGTTTGATGACCCTGTTGGTGTGAGATGCATTAGCAGACAGGATTCAGAGAGTTTTCTTTTTCCTCAAACAGCATACATGAACAGGCATTCCCAACAACAGGAGGGGAGCATCTCCCTCTGATTCAAACCACCTGGCCTTTAAAGCATGGCCACCACTAATTAAGGGGCGGAGACCATTACATTTTCAGGTAGAAGACAAAAGAAAACATTGGTGCTAAACAATATTCCTAAACAAATATTTACAGAATTACAACTAACAATTTAACAAACCAAACTGGGCCCAAACAAAAAATAAAATAAAAGAAAAACATCTTCCCTCCTTCTCAACAATGGACCTTCCCATTAAGGTAGATTGTAAACACCCGGTCCTTGTCAGTCCTGCTCATGGGCGCGCTTCCATGGCAACACATGACCTCAGAGAAAAGAGAGGATGATTAAAACACAAATATTAAATAAAGCAAGAATATAGAAAACAAAAACAACTGTTAAGGAGGGGGTAAATCCCTCACAGACCCACACAGTGATTATGTGAATCATCACTTGTAGGATGTTCCCTACTGAGATCAGAGTGATGTCTTTCAGAAAGTAGCATGAGGTGATCAGTACATGACACAAATACAACACAACAATGGAGGACATGGATGCTATATTGAAGTCACTTATGTCCTTAAAACTTAAGATTCATTTATTTTCTGTTGCCAGTTTTTAGAAACAGTGGGTTGGATTATTTTAAGACTGTTTCTCTTGAGAAGTGACCAGTGACTCCACCCTCTAGCCATCTCTGTTGACAGATCACACTGTGAAAAGCTCTCATTCATGATGCTATGGAAGTGAATTAATGTCACAGAGGGAAATACATTTTTGATCTCCTCTTTTGCAACTTAGATTCCTCTTACGGGTGAATTGCTTTTATATGTTTGTAAAAATTAGCAGTTAGGAAAGAAATAAACAGACTGTACTGTAAAGAAAGCAATGTTCTGAGTGCAAGCATTATGAAGGTCTGAAATCTTTCTCTCAAATTGAAAATGGTATTTGGCATTTTAATTCCTGCATTTGCAATGGAATGAATTCTGTAGAAATTTGAGTAATTTGGTGGATACATGGAAAAGGAACTAAACAAAAGTAGCAATCTTGTATTGATCTAATACCAATACTCTTCTTGGTATTGATAGTTTCAATATTTAGATCAATACGTCCTTCTGACCACACCGCTATGTTCCTCTCGTTCTGGTACTGAAGGATGACTCAATTAAGAGATATGTTTGTGCAGATAAGTCAACTTAGGTTACATAATTTCAGTATGTTTGTGATTGCCTACTTCAGAGTGTTTTGTAAGGTTTTTATCTATGAAATTGTTTGGATGCAAAAATGCTGCCAGGGGCTGTGGTCTAGGCAGAGTTATACATTTTACATTGCATATTGTGGTGGAACCAAATCTGAATTTGTTGAAAAATAATTTGGCTAATTTCCAGATTACTCTAAAATAAATGTGTTTTTCTGCTCTTACTTATAATACTCTGTATTACTCTATGTGAATATTTTACTGTTTAAAATTGTGGTATTTTTTTTTTTATTATTATTTTTTTCATAGTTTGACTTAGTATAGCTGAGTTTTAGTGAGTTTGTTGATTGAAATATTTTAACTGGAAAGTTGAATTCTTTTGTTAATGAACTTTTGTACATTTTAGAAAAATTATTTGTGCTTGTTCCACACATGTGGTCCTTTATTGTTCAAAAACGTCAGAGCTGGTCTTATGCCTTCATCTATCATTTTAAGACCTTATCGGACAGGCATTCAAAAACAATAACTGAGACTGGACTATTTTGGCTTTTATTCGATGATAATCAAGTGGTGCCCTGACTTGAACATTGCGATGTAAATCTCTAATGTTGTTGTAATTGCCTTCAGCAAATAATAATAGTTATTCATATCCAAAGTTGTTATTGCACAACACTAAACATTATAAATAAGCTAATCTTTACCACTCATCTCCTGAGCAATGATTCTTCATTTGAGTAAAGAAACTATCACTCATAGCAATTATCAAACTGAATTAAACATATACAAAAGATGAGATCATTATTAATAGATAGGTTTACATACTCTGTTTATTCTATTCATAACTTTTGTCATATTTCTAGGCTGTTAAATTCCATAGTCAATAATCCATCCAACTATTGCCTATATCCACCTACATCTACAGGTTAGGACTACATGTCTCCAGGAATTATTGGCCTAGAGGTGTGGTACTCCTAGACCATTACTAATTTCCAATAAAAATATTAATTTTAGCACACATTTTCTATATTTAGCATCAGTGTAAACAGAATAACTGTCAAATGATGTCCCTTGCACAAAATAACTCTGTTTCCCATGCACCAAACAACCCGTTTCCTGTTGTCCTCACACTCCCCCAAACACTCTTTCTGTATCTCTGCTTTCCTCTCTCTCACAGACACACACACACACGCCCACACGCGCACCCCCACACACACACGCACACACTTCCTGTCATGACAAGGCTTAAATTAAAAAAGCCTGTTAGCTTGGACCTAGGAGTTTGATTTGGGGCATTTTCTCACAACCTTATGCAGACAGACAACCACTGACTTAATAGATGAGATAGAACTTGACTGATTTTATAAACATGTTAACATAAAAAACTGTTTAACTTTAGTAAGAACTGATGACATATTAATATTTTCTACCTACTATATCAGAGTTGAATTGTATTGAAATAGACTAATGAGTCTTACCATTTTCATCTGGTTTTAAAACCAGCAATGTCAGAAAAATTTTCCATCTCACTCTCCTGTCAGGTTGTGTTGTCACCTGGTTTAATATCCTAATGAAACCTCAGAGTAGCAAGGTGGAAGCTGGCTGTCACAAACACTCTGGCATAAAGCTAACAAATCTCTGATATCGCTCTGATAACTGTACTAAACATGACCAACATGTTGCAAACAACATGTTGGTCATGTTGTAAAATAAAGTCATACAAGAGTTCATATAGGCAAAAGTAACCATTTTAATTGATATTAACAATTCAAAAGGAAACAATAAAGAGATCTGGCAGAACTTACATCTAACAGAGTAATCAACAATTTAAAAGATCCCAATAAAACTAAATATAGATCTCAAATTACATAATAATGCTGCTTTAGTTGCTTAAGCATACAGTCAGTACTTCATAAATTCAATAAAAAACCTTAAAATGTTAATGAATAATTATTGAGAAACACCATAATTTACCTTTCAAGAGGTGATATGTTCTTAAACAGAAACAATAATTTCAACTTTAAAAGAGACAAGAGACTTAAGCCAAAGCAGAATAGGTAAACTTCAAACTGAAAGGTCCTAACCAGCAAAAACAAAGAAATCTGAAAATCTGACCTCTATGGACATTTAATGTTAAAAAAGACAGGAAAAACACACCTCAGATAACTGGACTCACAAACTAAGTACAGCTTAAAAGACCTCAACCAGAAGGCTTTCAATAACAAGTCAAAAAACTTTTAAAGACACATTGCTAGAGGGTGGAGTCAGGAGCAGACAGCCAGTTTTAGGCATTGAGCTCAAATGGCTCCTAAGATTACTATCTGTAAACATGAACTTATTTTACCTCAGAAAGAATTGTCTTTTCATTGTCAGAAAAGGTTCACGAGTTGGTGGGAGAAATCACCTAATCAAAACCAATGTGCCTCTAAAAGTCTATCAAATTTCGACAGTTAGATCTGAGAATGTTGTTATGGATATTTGATCCTGTTTCTTTCCTCTGTCTCTTTTATCTGGTCACATGCACACTGCTGCATGCTTACATAACCATAACATTTAAGACAGGCTACAGTCTTCTATGTTACACATAGCAAAAACTGCTAAAGCAGGCTAACAGGCCTTAGAGAGGGAGCAGAATGAGGAGACAAGAGCAGAACTCATGTTTAATCTCTGCTTCACTTGGTGCCACTCTTAAGGTGAGCTAAGTGGAGCCCAGCACTAGACACTGAATGTCACTTTGTATTTGTTCCATCTGTGTGACTTATAATATTTGATCATTTTCAGCATTAAAGCCTGTTATATGCTTAACCAAATCTAATGATTTCTCCAGGTAATGACTTTGAGAGGTTTTACCTCAAGAACTATTAAATATAATTTAATACATGCCAACATGACACATTTTGAAGAAACTTGTTTTGTAGATGATGTTGTAATATTTACCTTTTGATGAATTAGTTTTAGCTGGACAAGAAAATAGTAAAATAATTTCTCTGATGCATTTGGGTTTTTGAAACAGACCCTGTTTTTGTCACATATTCAAAATTCTCACCCGTATCTCAGATGATGAGAGTACTTATGTCACTGTTGCAGTGCCGAGTTTCACTCAGTTATTTTCTACATGTAACATGCAAGTGACAGCTGACTTTGATTGTAATCTCTGCCAAGTGGAAAACTTCTACCATGTCAGAATATACTTGTTTATTCAAAATGGAGGAAGAAACCTGACAGGCAGGTTTTAACAGTATGGGTGTTGGAACGCTGCCTTGTGCATCTTGATGGTTGAAACTGAATACTGCCATCAAGTGGAGACTTATAGATTCCACATTAGAAGACTCGCACAATGGAACCTTCAAAACTTCACTGTTCCCATTTTCCTCTGCGCTGCTGTGAAGCAGCTTTTATAATTTATATGACTGAATAAATTGTTCTGCTGTAGGGTTATTTTCATTATAAAAAAGCATTAGTTTTATGCACATTGGATGTAAAATACATGTTTCCTGTAGAATCACTGGAGCAACAATAACCCTACTAACACATTTGCTAAGATGACTGCAATCTTCTGGTACAACATCTCTTTCTTCAATTTTTCTTCATCATCCACTTCTGAACTATCATTCACCCTTGTCTTCAACTCACTTCAGAAATGTTCTTCAGAACTGATATGTGAAACTGCAGTGGATAAGTTGAATTGTCTATATGCATTTTTCAATTAACCCTCCTGTTATGTTGTGGGTCAAATTGACCCGTTTTAAAGTTTAAACATTTTTAAAAAATTGTTAGAAGTATTTTTTTTTGCGTGAAACTTTCTATTTGTCTTTATAGGTACACTTTATATATATGAACTGAACATTTATTAATTTTACACATTTGCAACCCTCCTCCCCCCGCGTCTACATTTTACATAGATACTGTTTGGGTGAATTTGTCCCGGCAGTCAAGTTGAAGGGTAAAAAATATTTTAAAAATGTTCAATTCTATATGTTTCCTTGCAGCTATATGAACCATATTTCACCACACACACACCACACCACACACACCCATACACACGTGCACACACCCCAGCCCACTTTCTCACTATTCTCTTTACTTCACTAGGAAACTGCGAGAAAGCAGGTGTTCATACAACTTTTGACGGGAACATTTTCTGTTCCCGTGGACAAACTCCACCCACACTGAGTGGACACTCAGCAGAAGTGCACAGCAAATCCAGCAGGCCCAAATGAACTCTGTCAGATTTGATTTCAACACTTTTAAAGTGTCTGTATGGGTCCACACCAGAAAGTGTTAATTTAACTCTTTTTGGAGAGCTGGTACCTTAACTCTAATTAAGTTCAAAATATCAAATTTGCTGGAGTTAATCATTTAACACTTACTAACAGTAATTCAGTGTTAGATCTTAATATTAACTCTCACAGAGTATTTTTTAAAAATTCATAAGAGTTATTTGTAATTAATATTAAATAGGTATTTTATTATTTTGAACTTGTAAAAATTCTTTGGAAAATAAACATTTAATAAAGAGGCAATAATTTTCTCAAATGCATTTATTTCAAAACGTGTACCATAATTACAAACATATTACAACGTGGAATAATGTGCATGTTTCACATATCACTTTCATTCACATATTGCTTATCAAAAGGTCTGACATATCAGCTGTGCAATACAAAATGCAGTAGGCTTAATGTATTTTTCTTCAATACAATATGCATGAAATTGTTCAAAGTACAAGGTGGAGAAAGTAAAGCAATCAGTTCATGTAATATGATAGAGTTAATGTTCTTTTAACAGGTAGATTGCCGGATATTACAGTACATAACAGACCAAGCTGATATTCAGATCCATTACTTCTTATCCAGTTTATGTTTCTGTTGATAAGAGATTGGTCCTCTCTGCACACAAAGAGCTGTCCACTCACTAACACAGATTGCCTAACGGTTGTTGAAGACATCAGCCGGGGACACGGTGATGTCCCCGACTGAAGTTTGGCCGGGGACATCTCCATGCTCCTCTACTACACTGGACAGTCTTCAGTCTCCAAGTACGATAGCCAGTGTTGGTCTCTGGATCATAACAAACATAAAACATAACAATGAAAAATGGAACGAAGGAATACATTTTTACTACAACTCTAACAACAAGCCTCAATTACAGAAATGTGGAGTTTCAGAGATATTAACACTTCCATAATCATTTTTGGAGCTTGAATCTTGGAAGAATCCATGAGGACTCGGGAGGGGGAGGTTGATGCTGATGACTGGCGATTCATCCGCAACCATACTGGTCCTAATATATAGAAAAAGGCAATAAAAGGATTAAAACATGCTGCAAAATGTATATAAGAAGACACAACAGCAGGAATAATGCTTTCAACATGAAAAAGCCTTTTGCAGTTTTTCAAAGGAAAAAAATTATCAGAAAGATTGATAAATCTGACCAATATTCAAGCAAAAGTTCAATATCATGAAAAAGTCATACTCCAGATTATTACGGATCAGTTTTTTAGCCAAGAATTTGACTGAATATTCACCGGCTCGATTTTTTTTCAGCACTTATACTCTGCAAACATTCGCCATGCTAAGCTAAATATGCTAACACCGTGATGTCTATCATACAGCTTGATCTCAACTCAAAATTATAGTTATAAACCATCTCAGAAAATAAATACTTATCAAGCACAGTGAACAACTCAGACATGTGGAAAGTAAATTGTCCTGAAATGACATGGCTTCTGTTGCTTCGGTGGGAACCTGTGATTCTGGTGAATGAACTCCTTTAGTGTTACTGTAGGAGTTCAGTTCAGAAGTCAAGAGTTACTGATTCCATTTGAACACCTCTAGATTTGATATGGAAACACTTTGTTTTAATACTGGATTTTAACTACTAATAATATACACCCCAGAGTTACATAAACAGAATGTGACTATTAGAGTAAAATTAACTCTGCTTTTGCATAAAGTCTACTAACACCAAAACATTTAACACTTTTGAATTTGCTGTGTGGGGGGAAACATAAATACTCTCTGCATGACTCATTTGTATTGATTTTAATCAGCTTGTCAATTGACCCAGGATCATTAATGCTGTACCTCAGAAAATAACATAACAAGAGGGTTAAGTGTAAAATATGTTATTAAAACAATTTAAAGCTGATGGTGGCCAGTTGGCTTGGTGTTGCTAGTGCATGGCAGCCTCACTTCTGTCAGAAACTGGCTGCCCTGGGGGTAGGGGTTCAAGACACAGCCCTGAGGGGAGCCAGTGTTCAAAGAAATGACATGAAAGTGTTATTACCCACATGGACAAACTGAGTTCTGTTGGTGAGGAAGTCCAGCAGCCAGTTGCACAGTGGCACAGTTGAAGCCCAGGGGTCCAGTTTGCATACCAGATCCTGGGTCCAAAAACAGCATCCGTACATGGGTGTTTCTTTTTTCTGGCATCTTCAGTCGAGCAGTTAGGTTTGTATGCAGACTCGAATAGGTCAAATGACGGAGGCAGTATAGAGATGTTGTGGACCTTAATCACCCTCTCAAAGCACTTCATGATGATAGATGTTAATGCAACGAGGTGAAAGTCTTTAAGACGCGATGGTATAGTTTACCTCATACCAATATGTTAAGAAATTAGGAACATTTGTCAGTACTGATGTTGATTATTTAACTGAAGACTTTCAGGACATAGGCCAAGAGTTTCTTAGAAATCAAATTATGGGGGCGTGCTGTGGTGGCGCAGGGGGTTAGCAGGCCCCAGCTCTCGACGCAGACATCGTGGGTTCGACTCCCGGGCCTGGCAACCCCTGCCGCATGCTCCTCACCCTCTCCACCGTCAAAAAATACAAGCCACTAGTGCTGCTAAAAACTCTTCAGAAAAAAAAATCAAATTATGGTCACCCTTGTCAAAGCACTTCTGAACTATTGCTTAATGATCTTAACTTCCATTTCGTTATATATTATATCAAGTCAAACTCTCATCCATTTTCGAATATTATGTCATAATTAGATATCTCTTAATTGTGCGATAACTAGGTCATAATTGTGAGATAATATCTTAAAAAACATGTATCTCTTAATAAAGAGATACATGTTTTTTTTCGGAATGGTAAATATGGGCTTCCGTCGTTTCTGCTCATTTAACGAAGGCATTGAGACAAAATGCTGCACATTATGTACTACAGAAACTCACGAGCTGGATTAATTGTTCAGTCGAGACATACCTTTAACTCTCATGTTTAATTATAAAACCGGTTTGCTGTGACCAACGGGTTTTTGCCTGGCGGGGTCACACCCGAGCTGAAGAGGTTCTTGGATAAAGGAGGCGTGGTTCGGCTGACCCGCTGCTTCCGCGTTACTTCCGTGGAAAGAGGAAAAGTAAAACATTCAACAGTGTGTTTAAACAGACTAAAGTGGATTATTCCCCACATGTTCGGTCCTGAGCTGTAGACCGAGCGTCTAAAACCCGGTTAGAGCCGAAAGAAGAGTTTTGAGTCATGGCGGACGACCAAGAGGACGAGGAACTAGAAGGCGAGGTGGAACCGCAAGGCGCTGAGGGTGGAGGAGGTATGTGGAGCCATGTCTGGTTCATCCAGGAAAGACAGCGGCCTGAGGCTACTTTACCTCAGACGGAACTAAACACACAGACTGAATGTCCTCAACTAATCTTCAGCTGTCTGTTTTGTTTCGGGCTTTAGTGAGTCAACTTGTCCTAAACTTCTTTATCTGGAGAGTTTCAGGCATTCAGTGAGTCGCTTTTTACGAGGTTGTGGCAGAAAGTGTTCACACTGGCAGAAGTCCGGAAGCTTTAATCCGACATGTTTAAGAATAAATACTAACAGGCAAATTCTTGACTTGAACGCCCTTTGATACCAAATATGAATATTTGTGGAGGAAAAGGCAGATTATAGGAAATATGTGCGGGTCAGAATATTATGAACAATATGTTCTACTATTTTATTGAGCCCAAAGAGAAATAGCTGTAAGTCATAAAGTCTTTCAAAGAGTTATTGATAAAACTCTTTGAGTTGTATCTCAGGTGATCTGGTGGATTTTTGATCCACCTCTTACCTTGAGAAATAATTAGATTTGGTTATATAAAATGAGAGACTTTAATGCCAAAAAATGATCAAATGTTACAAGCAACACGTCATATAAATGGAACAGATAAAGAGTTACAGTCACCGTCCAGCACTGGGCCACATTCAGCTCACCTTATGGATGGAACCAAGTGAGGTAAAGATTGTAGCGAGTTTAGCTTTTTATTCTTCTCTACAATCTGTACCCTCCCTAAAGGATAGTCTAATCAGATTCAGTCAGTTTATGTATGACTGCTGGCAGTCACATAAACATGTGCAGCATGTGCGTGTAAGCAGTTGAATGAGGCTAAAAGAGACAGGGAAAAGAAAAAACCTACAGCAAGGGTCTCCTGTAGCAGTCTGTATTACAGCAAAGCATTTGACTGAAGGCAGTGGCACTTTTGTTGTCAGCCAGTCTTATGAAGAGGACACTGGTGTGTGGGGGGGTCATTTCTTGCACCATAATTTCTGAGGTTCCACAGTTTCTTCAGAACAGAACCAGTCTTCTTTATCTGGTTGTTGAACCTTTTAAGTCCCTGGTTCTGATAGAAGAGACGACACTCAACAAAAGAAGAAAGGCAGCAGTCACAGGAAGGACCTTAGCATTGGTCGTTGACTAAACTCGGTACAAAACACTTTGGCTCTGATTTGGTCCAAAAAATGAAATATGAATTTTAGATTTCTGCCACATCTGGCCCAAGTGCAGTATTGAGCAGCTGTGAGCCATGTTTTTTTTTCAACAGACCGTTCAACAGGCAGATAGTTTGTCTTCTTGTTTTCATTTTGTTTTTAATACAAAATTATTGTCGGAGTGGCTTCACTAATCTATCCCACTCAGACATATTTTGCTTCCACAATTAATTTGTGGAACATTCAGCAGACAAACATAATTTGTGCCACCTTTTTTGGCTTTAGATCCAGAGCATCTACTGTAGATATAATGGTGCTGCACCATAATGTGATGAGGGCTGGAATTATTAAGTTCTTTCCATATTAATGATTATTGACATGATTCTTTCAGATGTCTTTGACGACCCCATCTTGGAGCAGGGCGTGGTGGTGCTCAGAGGGTGAGTCTCAGTCTAGGCATGTTTCAACAATGACGTCCTGAATGTTTGTTTTTATTCCCAGGAACATTTTATCCACCTTTTTCTGGGTGTGTTTCCACTGTGGGCTCTAGAAGCCAGGTCACAAACGGCTGCTAACAAATGTACAGAACAGAACCAGAACCAAACTCGGTTACCAAATTATCTCCTCAGTTCATAAATATCTAAAGCTTCAGCTGGATAGGCTGATGCTTTTCCTCCTATTAGTTAGTGTTTCTGTTTGATGTGGTTTCTGGTTCCTGCAGAGGAAGGAAGACTCCCTGCAGAGGGATATGTTATGACATATGACATCAGATCATATGTAGTAACATATGATCTGATGTTATGACGCCTCTCTCAGGAACATGGCGTCTATAAATGCTCACTGATCTGACTTGTTTCTTCCTGCACTGGCTGTTTGTTGAGGATGCCTCTGAGTAGAGTTAAATGTAAATTGAACCCTACATTTTATTTTCTCACTCTCCAGCTTTATCCACATCCACTTCATTCACACTAACTCAACAATATGTTCATGTTTGACGCAGCAAGTCCCAACTTGAATTTGATAGACAGTCAGTGGAGGGAGCTAAATATGAGGTTAAGTATGATTTTTTTCAATAGACTCCATGTGTTTGTGGTCAGAAGGCCTCCCTGCCACCACCCTAATGAAGCAGTTGTGGAGCTGGACTGTGGTTTAGAATCCTGCACTGGGATGTCTCTGCATGTGTCCTCTGGCCTAACACATGCAGGTTAGGTTGATGCATTTAGTTCCTCTACATTGCAAATGTCTCTCAAAGTTATGGATAAGATCATTCAGTGAGCAGCTGTTGTGTGTACTGAAACGCCTTGTTGATATCCAACAAAATTTTGATTCTTTTGTCTTAGGTTAAAAATTAACAATAAACACAAAATTTTAATAAAACGAGAAAAGTTGTCTGATTTCTGAAGAAAATGATCTAAACGTTACACAGAGCTCCCAGTTTAAAAAAAGATAAAACAAAAAAAATCAAAAACATGCAATGTCCTAAACTGTTCAGTTTGAGTATCTTTGCCTTGTTTTGTTGAGCCAGTCTTAGTAAAATGGCCAGCATGACTATGCTTTTGTACTAAACTGAATGCAAAAAATGTAGTAGATAAAAGATGAGTACATTTTATCCTTGAGATTTTGTAAAGGCCTCAGTCACAGGAATAAAAATTGAACCCTACATTTTATTTTCCCGTTTATTTGCATAAACTGTGTGTTAACCCTGTTTGCCAATGGGTGGTATGTGTTCCAGATACGTGATAGAGCGTATAAGCACGGAGGATCCTGGTCGTCATGTCAACTCTGTGGATCTGGGAGGAAGGCCACATGAACAAGATGATCCAGAAGTAAAAGAAGTGGTGGATCAGCTGCTAAAAATAGCAGACGAACTGAACAGAAATGTAGAGTTCCAGCGGTAAGCATTACACTGCACTAAGTACAGAACCAATTTAATGCATCTGTGTAGCACTGACTGACAACAGCTGCTGTCTCAAGGCACTTTACGAAGCAGATCTAATTTATCTAAAGAAATATTTAGTCAAGTCGGTCTAATCATAAATACATTTAAATCTAATACATACAGTGCTGTGAAAAAGTGTTTGCTCCCTTGCTTATTCCTTATTTTTTAAACTCAAACCTATTTAAATATCAGATGGTTTTTAAATGAAGATGTCTATTGTTAAGAGAGAACAAAAGTCTCATCTGAACACTTAGGACAATTTATTGAATATGAGTGTATATTGTCTTTTTGCTCATGCCTAAAAAAATGAACTCTTATGAAATCAAAATGAACGTAGCTGACTTTGAACCTGTTTGTAGAATTGGGTTGAATATATCTTAAGGTACCTTGAGGCGTTTGTTTGAGAATTGATGCTGCCAGTGGCAGTGGTCACTGGAAGGGTTGCCTTTTCGAACCATCACTCCACCCATCTCAGGTATTGTGTCCTAGGGCAAGACACTTCACACGCTATGCCTGCTGGTGTATGACAGTGTTCCTTCTGTGAGTCTGCCCCAGGGCAGCTGTGCCTACACTGTAGACTAGCCTTTTCATGCCGGAATTATTATTCTTTAAGTCAGAATTTTTTTCAAAAATGTTTCTAATTCCCTTAAGACATATAGTAAAGGTGGACAACATGCACTTACGTTTTTAGGTTAAATAAAATGATGCAAGGTTGATTCCCTGGTTATTGTACTTTGTTCAGATTTTTCCCTGGAATCTTGCCCTGCTTTGATGGGTGATTTTGTGTTCGTGCGTGTGTGTGTGTAAGTTTCAGTGTGCAGATTGTTCTGTGCTGTTTGCCATACCTAATAATCCTGTTTTTCTCTGAATGTTTCCTCCTCCCAGACTGATCAACCAGGTTCAGGGAAACTGTGCAAAGGAAGTTTTCATGATGGTGGCCAGGAGCATCTTTATTGATGGCATCAACTGGGGCCGGGTGGTGGCGCTCTTCCATCTGGCTTATAGACTCATATACAGGGTAACTGATCTAGTCCATTCATTTCTGTGTCTGATTAATGGCTAACATTGTCTAGCTGAGATTTTCTCAAAATCCAGGGAAAAGTCTGATTAAAGGCCCATGATAGGGGAGATTTGTTAAATAATATATTTAGGATATATAAGTGAAGCTATTCCAAAAATTACTAGTATGCAGGATATTGCCGCACTAACACTGGTATAGGCTAATGTCAGTTGTTTTTAACATGTCAATCAGTTCGATAGATAAAACTGGACTGATATTAACAACCAATATTTATTTTATTCTGTTTGCTCTGGGTTTCTGGAGGTGAGAAGACGATAGCCATGTGACAGTGATGCAGTAAAGGATTGTGGGAGTTTAGCTGAAGCCTTGCAGCGGTGGTGAAGTCAGTGGTGTGGTTGTTTTTTTTTTTTCAAGGTGTCAAAAGGATAGTAAAATAAATGTATTCAATATCAGTTATCAGCCAAAACAACAACATTAATAACAGATCTCAATCTTGGTAAAATGTTCTCATCTGGACACATAAATACAGAATGTTTCTAGTTTAGTTCATATTCTCCACAAGGAGGCAGTGGTTAGCAGCAGAGATGTCAATTAACTGTTCAGAGGAATATTTGTCTGTATTTTATCATTCCCATGTTGCACAAAAAGAGTAAGAGTGTTCCCATTGTTATTTAGCTTTTGTTTATTTGCTGTATTGTCAGCCACTCCTGAGACCTGAACCCTCCAGCAGGACTCTCTCAGTTTGGTTGCAATGTTACCATTCATAACAAAACTCCCAACATTGTATTTGATGTGTAAGTCAGACAGAAATAAAGCTTGCTCTGACCCATTCAGCTGTTTCTTTTCCAGGCCCTCACCACCAATCATCTGGAGAACATCAGGATGGTGATCAGCTGGGTCCTGCAGGTCATCAGGGAGCTGCTGTACCCCTGGCTGGTGCAGCAGGGGGGATGGGTGAGTGGCTGCTGCCTCTGACATCATCAGCGTTGCTTTGATAGGCCAAAGCCTCTAACCTGCTTCCTCCTGATGCTTCCAGGTTGGTGTCATCCAAAGCTTTCCATGGAGGAACGCAGCCATTGTTGCTTCAATTGTTGTCATAGCAACATTTGTTTACTACAGAATGAAACACTGAGACCTCCAGCTCTCTGCAGGACGCTGATGAGGACACTTCCTGGGGCTTTTACAACCATTCCTATCCAGCAGCCAATAGGAGACCAGCTGCTTTAAACTGAGAACAATCCTCTCCTTCTTCAGGTCTTTCCGACTAAAACGGACTTTCCTTGTCAGTATCACTCTCTTCTGTTTTCCTTCACCAGCAACTCTTTGGAGCTACACCTGCAGATTTTACAGCTGCCATGCTGGAGGCAGCTTGACCTGTCATATGTGATGTTAGTTATCACTGAATGGACTTTGAGCTCTGAGTCAGATAAGAGTTGGTTCTTAGAGGACTCAAAGCAACCTGTAAGTGGCAGGAAAGTGCCTTAAAGTGATGCTAGCTCTGACTGTGAGCGCTAGGGATAACACATCGTCCTACAGCCAGAGGGTCTTTGTTGGTGCAGCAGGGCGCTTTACCTGCTGCTCAGTTCGTTCTGTCGGGAGCTGGAAGAAACACCAAAGATTAGTGCTGAAATCTCGGGGATCTTTTTTAATGAAGATGTTTTATTCATGAGTAGAACCCATGTAAGGTTTGGGTATGAGCCAAAGCGATCCCAGGTCCTCTGCAGATCCGTCTTCTGCTGACACTCCTGACATGTTTTCTGTTGTAGACAAGATCCTAAACGTTTAATGCAGGAGTTGATCTGAGAGTTGAACGGCAAACACGTCCAGATCGTTTCACCATGGAGTCCAGTGGAAGGACAGGATCTGAGCTCATGTGCAGATTTTAGTTTTAACTGCTGCCTGCAGCAGAAATAATGTTCAGTGATTGGAGGATTCCAGCTAACTACAGGCTAACTGCCTCACTGGAGGCTAGGTCTTAACTTGGCAGGTTCAGACCTGCTAAGTTACCACACAGCCCTTTGAAAATGCCAGGCTTTATCACAGGAGGACGCTGAAGGGCTGCAGCGAGCACGTTACATAAAACGTGCACAATGTTAACTTTATTGAACCACCTTTTGATTCCAACCCTGTAGACTGGGCCATATGGATTTCAAGTTTTGTCACAATATTTAATTGTGCTATTGTGAGAATGATAAAACCTAATTATTATTATTACTTTCTTAGGTAACTGTATCAGCAGTCACAGCCCCACAAGTACAAATATTCTGTCCTATTACACTTGTAATAGAATCAATCAATCAATTTATTTATTTATAAAGCACCCTTCATGCTAAAAGCAGCTCAACGGGCTGCATAAATTAATAGAAATAAACCCACAAGATAAAAAAAACCCCATTAGCCTCCCTCACATGGAAAAACTCACAACTGTCTGGAAAATGTATAAAGGTTAATAAAGAAGCATGATTTGTAGCATGATTAATTACTGCACACAGTAACTGGATTTAATCATTTTAATTTTTTATATTTATTTATATTCATTGAAAAAACAGTGGAGAAATTAGTAAAACGTTTGGAGGCTTTAAACATTAAATGGAATTTCTCATGACAATAAATCAAAATTCTTATGATTTTTACAGAAATGAAAAGTTGGTTTAACAAAGTCTTGCACGAGAAATGTCACATGAAGTCATAAACAGGTGTTATCAAATACTGTAAGGAAGTTTTATTTGATGCTTTATTTTTATATCTGTATTTCCATCCTATCACTGTGAACTGTTTAGATAACACACCAGTGTGAGGTAGTGGTGTCCAACTTCACCAAAATCATCAAGTATTCATCTTTAAAAAAACCTAAAACAATCAAAATGAAAGAAGTGCAGCATACAAATTGTTTTGGATTCAGTTGGAAAAAACAACTTGCTGTTCTGCAGTCAATTGACTTAATAAAATTGGGTTGACCAGATTTGGCACCGGGTTAATGTGGCCCTGTTTACTGTCTATGCAATTAAAGACAATGCAAAATTTGTGATTTATTCAAAACAAAAAAACCCCTAAACTAAACTCAAGGATTTAAATTAGTTGGAAATATCAATAAAAAATAAAATAACTCAAATCAGTCCTGGCTCTGCAAGCCTTGCCCAGTCAGCCCAGTCTTTAACTAACGTTATTACCCAGCAGCAAATCAGCACCAGGCAGTCACCAAACCCCCAGAACCACTGATATAAGCGAGGCCGTCCTGTACCGTAGCATCTCGGTGCCAACAGTCCACAGTTTAGTTGCTCAATATCACAGTAAAGTCTCTCTTTTTCCATTTGGCTCACTTTGCGCTGAAATTAGGGGTGCACTGATTCATCAGTGCCTATTTTCTTAATTTTGGGAGATCAGTGATTGGCCAATTTTTACATGTGAAGCTGATCTTATCCACTGATCTTATCTACCTCATCAAAGGTCTAAAAATGAACCGCTGTCTTCAGCTCTCATGTGGCTCTGTCTGCACGTTTACAGTCAACAATTTAGCAACTTGCTTGCTGTATTTAGCAACATTTCAGACAAAAATAAACCATTGGTATCGGCTGAAATAAGAATGGGCAGGTTAGACTTTTTAAAAGATCGGAGAACGGCCAGAAAACTGCAATCGGTGCAACCCTCACTGAAATGTTTCAGAGAACAATCTGAATCCTGAGAGGCTTCCAGCTTGACATAAAGCATGTAGACAAAAAATGAAATCAGCAGATGACTACTAGGGTTCAGTGTATATTGCTATACACTTTCTTAGCTTTTTTTCTTAGCGTTCTTAGCATTTCTTCAAGCAACCTTTTTTATTTTTTCATTTCTGCACCAGTGTAAACCCACATGCAGACCAGTGATGTCTAAATGATTTGATTTGCTGGAATGGCCTGTCCCCAGGACCCACAGCAGGGGGCGACAGTGTTCCATCTGATTGTCCGAAGGTCAGCAGCCCTGAAGGACAGCAGTCCTCATAGTGCTAGACTGGACAAGCTGGGTCTGGAATACTGAAGGGGTCACATTGTGGCTTGCATGGGGTCAGATAGTGGGGTGTGCAAATGTCTCAGCTACAAAGTGATGTGATCATATAAAGGCATCCATTCATTGAGGGCCTTTTCCCAACATGGAAGGCTGCTGCTTGATGCGGCCTGGTGAGCTCCAGTCACCTTCAGACTTTTGGATGATTTAGACCAGGGCTCCTCAAACCCAGGCTTCGAGGGTCGGTGTCCTCATCTTTTAGATGTGTCCCTGGTCTAACGCCTGAATTAATATACTGAAATACCTCCCCAGTACATAGTCAAGTTCTCCAGGATCCTGCTGATTACCTCATTATTTGACTCGGTGTGTTGAAGCAGAGGCATCGGCCCTCGAGGCCTGGAGACCCCTGGTCCAGACTGACTGATTTACAACATGTAGCTGTTGTTTCTCCCATGAATCCACAGATCTATTCCTACCTACTGCTGCTCTGCATGTGGCTCACTTGCATCCAGTCAGATTTCACTCCTGAATGTTTCACTGTTGGCAAGTTTAAAATATTTATATGTGTATTTAAGTACATAGGGAGTAGAGGTGTAATGAATAGTTTTATCATTAATACTATGAAGGAAAATGTTATTTGTTCAAATTATAAGGTTTTAGCCTGTATTGGGATGAGTGCCTTACGGGGCCCTCTAGTGGCCCCTGGCTAACCTGGGATCTGTTTTCTTCCTTTGGACTTTTCCGTATTCTTCCAATCAGATTGAAGCTTTGAAAAGTTTTTTTCTGTTCTTCTCAGTGGTGAGTTTGGTTGCAATGTTACCTAATATGAAATAATTGGATAATTCTATGAATAAATCTAACATTCACTGTGAATCACGAGTCTGGATTAATGGAATATTTATGTAGTCATAAATTGAATGCATTTATTTATTTACTAATATCAGCTATGGTATAAATGTGGACTAGTTTCTTTAAAGAAAACAATTTTTTTGTCAGCCTATAAAAGCCTACAGTTTGGTTTTCCTGTAGCTGTGTTACTTCCAAATATGTAGCAATAGACCTAAACTATCAACTGTATGTGTGTTGTAATGATATGCTTGAAGCTAAAATCAGAAATGTTCATTTTGGGAGCCTTCTGAGGAATAAATCCATGTTAAAATTAATGGAACCTGTCATATTGTGTTACAGTCTTTCATATTGCAGGTCTAGTGTTGCGATAAATAACAGATGAAGTGCATTCCTCTGATTGCCTCATTATAAGACCTTGGAGGTATCTGACATTAAACTAGTGAACCCTTTGTCTTCAAAGTCAAAAAAAAACACTGGAACTCAGATTACTAAAGACTGTCTTTGCTTAAATCAATCAAGTTTTATTTTTATAGCACATTTTAGCAACAAGGCATTTCAAAGTACTTTACATAACACAAAAATACAAAGTCATAGAACACAGTCAACAACTTAAACATTATATTTTCCTGTCATTACACATCAGATAGTTTATTAATGTTCTATTGATTGTGTTTGAAAAGCAACTCTGAACAAGTGGGTTTTAAAGGAACTCAATGTTTCAGCTGTTTTGCAGTTTTCTGGATGTCTGTTCCACATTTGTGGTGCATAGAAGCTGAATTCTGCTTCTCCATCTTTGATTCTGGTTCTGATGCAGAGCAGAACTAGAACCAGAAGACCTGAGAGGTCTGGAAAGTAGATACAGTTGTGGTCAAAAGTTTACATACACTTGTAAAAAACATAATGTCATGGCTGTCTTGAGTTTCCAATAAGTTCTACAACTCTTATTTTTCTGTGATAGAGTGATCGGAACACATACTTGTTTGTCACAAAAAACATTCATAAAGTTTGGTTCTTTCATAAATTTATTATGGCTCTGCTGAAAATGTGACCAAATCTGCTGGGTCAAAAATATACATACAGCAACATTAGTATTTGGTTACATGTCCCTTGGCCATTTTCAC
>CAEFZY010013947.1:0-11510 GCA_903066815.1 Brachyrhaphis roseni
ATCATCGCCTCTTCTGTATATGGGCATGAGGAAGTGTGCAGCACCATACTTCTGGGACAAGATGCCCCGGCTACATATGCAGTACCCTGCGGACCGCTAGGGGGAGCCCTGAGAGAATTCTCTAGGCGTTACCATGGTGACGTAGCGTGACTGGTACTGGATGGCCCCGAAAAGTCCCAGGATGACCGCGGTGATGTGGAAGAAGTTGACCATGAATGGCGGCCCACTGGTAGCCCAGGAAGTCGAACACCTGCGCTCCACCGCGGTTATCTGTCAGCAGGACAATAATTCACACTCTGTAGATTACAGTCCAAAAACTTTTACTAAAGTAAGAGTAGTACTTCAACATATTTTTACTCAACATATCTAAGAAATTACTCAAATCCGAGTAAAAAAGTATTTGCTAAAAATGCTTCTCATGTACTGAGTAACTGATCAAAACATCAACTATTTAATATTTGAAGACGGATCCAAAATATAAAGTTATGTAGAAACTTTGGTATTTTAATTATTAAAATTATAATAATTCATATAAACAACAAAAATATAAAATAAAGGCCAAAGAAACATGTCTCTGAATCAATTTCTTTCAATATAAAACTTTAACAAAACTCCATTCGTGTGTCTGATCATTTTTTTTAATTTATTTTTTTTTAGCTTAAACAAGACTGTTGTTCATTCAGTGAAGTTACACTGTAAAAACAGAAAATCTTGTCACATACTTTTGGTCCAGTTTCTGGTCCAAATGCCTGAGAACATTTGAAATAAAACAAAACTAGTTTGCAAATAACTTTTCAGCAAGATATACAAGTTTGTTTTAAGTAAACAATTATTAATATTAATAGTTTCACTATAACTTGGGAGAAAATATATCCATTATAACATGAATTACTTCCATGTTATAATGGAAATAATCTGCCAGTGGAACTATACTTTTTAAAAATGATTATTAGGAATTATTGACTTAAAACAAGCTGAAATGTTACTTGTAAGTTAGATTTGTTTTAGTTTAGTGTAAGTTATTTGCACTAGAAACTAAATGTAAAAATACTTGGTGATTTTGAGTTTTTGCAGTGCACTCGAGTACCCAAAATTTTACTCAACTAAATGTAACTAATTACTACCCAACACAACAGACTTGACCAAAAAAAAATGTGCGGCTTCTGAACCCCATCATCATTACTGTCACTTTTGTGTGTGTGTTGTCATGGCAACCGGGCCACGGGGGGCGCAGCGAGGAGTGGGTGCATCCTGGAGTCCTCTGAGGTCACATGGGGGCAGGGTGGGAAACCAGGATTTTATTGTGTTAGCCTGCCTCTGCTTTTTAATAATTTATTATAAGGAGCAGATAAAACTCAATTAATTAGCAGGTTTTACTGAACCTGATATCAGCCAAACACAACAAACCTGGTGGTTTTAGCTTTCACTGGAACTATTTTATTTATTTTTTCAAGTGTATTTATTTAAAATGTCTGCTTTTATTATTTCAAAAGGACTTTTCTAAATATATTTCTAAAACAGATTTTGAAATATATTAATAAATGAACTAAAACTGGGGTGAAATAACTTATATTTGCACAAAGTGGAAATAAAAACAAATCAATATTGCCATTTAAGATAATCTTGTAATAATACAAAATTATTCCAAAATATGTATGGAAAGAAAACTCATTTTAAAAAATACTTTATTTCCAATCTTCAACATTATTTTCAATTTTTTTTCACATTTCCAATTATTTATATTTCATTTTAACTGTTGTACTTTCACTACGCTTAATTTCTGGAATGGTTGGTGATATTTTTATAACCTTTATAAAACTGAAAAGTACACTCTTAAAAGATATTAAATTTTTCAAAGACACTGTGCAAACCAGTAAATTGTTATATTCAAACCAGTAACAGCTAATGAGTTTTCCAGGTAATGTTTTAGCAACGTATATTTAATTTGATGGAAAACTCTGTTGTTTCTAGCATATTAACTTAGTTTGTGTATAATCTAACAGCGTCTGTGTTGTGAGCTCAAGATTTTCTAGTAAAGCATTATTAAACATAATCAACAGGTGCTTAAGTTGAATATTTTATAAAGTGTCAGTATTTTACAGTGTGATAACCCCACACTGCAAAAACACAAAATCTTACCAAGTATTTTTCTAGTTTCTAAGGATCTTAATATATTTGAAATAAAACTAAACTAACTTAGAAGTAACTTTTCAGGAAGATATAGATTATTTTAAGTGAATAATTCCTTAATATTGATTTTAAAAAAGTATTAGTTCCACAGGCAGATTATGGGAAAAATGTCTTGTAAAAATTGAATTTTTTTTTTCAATCAGTATTAAAAAAGAACTGACTTAAAACGAGCTCCTATGTTTTGCTGAAAAGTTACTTTTGTTTTATTTCAAAAACATTTCCATTTGATTTACCAGAATAAAAAAAACACTTGATAAGAGTTTGTGTTTTTGCAGTGCAAAAAGCTGCACATTTAATTGTACAATAATGACATTCTGATGTAGATTTTGTAATTACTTTTTTTTATATATATATACAGCTTTACAAACAGAAAGTAAACAAGCAGCAGCTGGTGTGACGTGTTTATGAAGCAGCATGAACAATGAGAACCTCTTACCAGCTGCACGCAGCACAGCAGGACCAGCATGCATCTTCCGGAGCAGCAGCCCATCTTCCTCCTCTCCGATCAGCCCGGAGAGGAGGGCTGACCCCACAATGGAGCGAGAACAGTAGCGGATTTCCAGCTACAAGCGCCGAGCTTTCTGAATGGTAAATCCATGACCAGACGCACACAGTGCGGTTCAGCCTCTGGAGGAAAACACGGGAGGCTGTCCCTGCGTGGAGCAGGGGGAGGGGAAGTATGACGGGTGATCCATGCCCCAGTGGGGAGGAACCTCAACATATTCTGGACTTATCAGAGTTGGGTTGTAGCTACACTGAACAAAAATATAAACACCCCATGTCAAATATTGTTGCCAGGTGGAGCTAACAACTGTAAATGAGCATTTTATTGTACAAAAGTAATATTTCTCTTGATTTGTTTATAATTTTTAATCCAACTTGCTGTCAGTGAGCATTACTGAGTGAGTTGTTTTTACTCAGTGCATGTCCAGTTAGTGATCAGACAAAATGAGCAACAGCTGGACTGGTGACAATAAAAGGCCACCCCAAAATGTCAGATTTTGTCACAAGTTACGTGCCATTGGCATGTTGGATGCAGGGATGTCCACCAGAGCAGTAGCTGCACGGCTCAATGTCCATTATCGGACCATCGGCCGTTTAAGAGTTGGTTTCCAACTGACTGGCACTACTGAAAATCGACCTCATCCTCGTCGGCTACGTGTGACCACTCCAGCACAAGATGGCCACATCCTACTCGTCCAGCTGCGGGATCAGCTAAGACCAGCGACACACACAACTGTTGAGACCATTGGTCAGCACAACAGACGCATCACACCTCAGACTGTCTGTTACCGCCTACAGGAAGCCAAGTGGGTCAGAATCAAATTCCTCAACCTCACCACTATCATGCTCAAAGGACTGTCAGTTCGCTACAAATGGTCAAAACACAATATGAAGATCAGTAATTACTGAAGATATACTTTGAGTTTGTCTATACTATACATAGTTCTCTTGTGACGTCACACTTCCAGGAACTCTGTAGCTGACGGCCATCTTGGTAAGTATCTGTAACTAACTAATGGCAGTTGCTATGGAGCTGTTATGGCAACAATAAACAAGCCACAAGCTTAGGACTAGTTGTCACCTCGCTCCTATCTAACTTATAGAAAAATATGAGTACATACGTATAAGTGCTGTTTGTTTCATATACTTTCATTTTGTTGGTTTCAAACCATCGTTCACCTTTGCTCTTCGCTGCGCTTGCCTACTAAGATGGCGGTTCAGTAGTGCAGATCCCATCCAGTTCGAAAAACCTCCCAACTGTTGAGCTACATTTGATGGGCACCTAGAGGAGATCCAGCAAATTTGGTCAGCTGGTTTTACAGCTGTACGCTGTACAATGGCTACTGGAAAACACAAGTGTTTTTTTTTTTTTCTTACCATTAATAAACCACATGCTGCATTTTTGTTGGGTGTGGAGAAGGCTCTACTATTGCTTTTCAAAGATGTACGGTTGTATGATTGCGCGTTTATTTGCAGCCATTTTAATGTGCGAGTGTAAACTTGGGGGGCGTGGCAGCAACAGCTTATTTAGATTTAATGTGACAAAACAAACTATCTTATTGTGAAAGGAGCTCGAAATAAACCTGACCAGACTAAAATCTCAATGATTTTGTGAAAAGAAAAATGTGATGATCGTGCTTTGTGTTGCCAATAAATCTGTCCTAGCCTGATCAGTAGTGTTTTCTTGGCAGGACTCTGGATTCCAGACCTTCAAAAGACCTCTCTGTTTGTTTCTGAGCGCGGCATGGATCGGCCCTCATACAGCAACACCGTCCGCTGCCTTCTGATAGGTGGCTCCTCATCCTCAGTGCTCTGAAGACTCCAGCAGGTGGGGACAGTGGTGGAGCTGAAGGCTTCAAAGGTGTTAAAAAACCCAAACTAGACCAAAAGAAACACACACCACTGGTCACAAACAAACTGTGGGGGGTTTTCTGGTTACACAGGATTTGAGTTTCAGTGTGCAGGAGTCAAAGTAGTCAAACTTCACTGTTATAATTAAATTATACTTTTAATTCATTTTGGACTCTGTGCTTTCACTTTTCTGCTTCCAACCAAATGTTTTAATAATATATAGCAATATTTCAGGTGCTATGATTGATATTTAACTGCAAACCTTTCTGTATTTCAATCTAAATAACTCCAGAGCAACAACATTAAAAGGAACCTATTATTCTTCCCTTCTTTTTAAGCAAATTAAAATAAGTCTGTGTTACACAAAATATGTTCATTACATAAAATTATTATTAGAAAAATAAATTCCTTTCACAATTTAGGGCTCTGTCACTTTTATGCAAATAAGCTGGTGCTGGCCACGCCCCCAACTCGATGTTTACACTCGCATTTTTAAACGTCAAAATGGCTGCAAACAGATGAGCAGTAATACAACCGTACATCTTTGAAAAGCATTAGTAGAGCCTCCTACTCTACTAATGTAGAGTAGGAGAATCCTGCTGGATTCTGTATAACCAACAAGAATCCAGCAGGTGCTTTTTGGATGGAAAGTCAACAACAAAACACTTGTCTTTTCCAGCAGCTATTGTACACTGTAAAAAAGTGTCTCTAATTTACAGTAAATTTTACTGTATAAATACTGTAAAATTTTGGCAACCACAGCGGCCGCCATTTTAGAGTATTAGAGACACTTTTTTAAGAGTGTACAGCTCATACGGGTAAAACCAGCTGACCAAACATGCTGGAATTCAGCTGGGGTTGCTAGGTAACGGAGCTATGTCCCTGGAATGTGACTCAACAATTGGGAGGTTTGGAAACAGCTCATTGTCCAGCCATAAAACATGAACTTTTTGCCAAAACCTGGATGTGTGTGGTTTTTAAAAAAGCTTGGGTTGTTTTTAGAAGCAGTTGAGACCCTATTGGAAAAACAAAGACATAAAAGATACAAATTGTTTTGTAATAAATCCCTTTAGAATGCAAAATTGACATTTTTTGTAGAGTTTTGGCATAATTGAGGTTCTGAGTAAGTTGTTCTTTCAGCATGTTTTTGAGTTTGTAAACTCCAGTTAACGATTAATCGACTGATAAATAATAATCGCTTCAACCCTACTTCAAATAATCTGAACCATTCCCTTTCCAAACCATTCATCAGTCCTCTAATTGCACCTCCCCATCTTCCCGGGAGGGGGCGCTGGAAACGAAAAGCCAGGTTAATAATTGGGGGGTCTCCAGCTCTGCCTGTGTCACATGGAAGCGCGGCAGCCGAGCTGAGGGGATGCGAGCCGAGATGGAGGGGGCTTAAGGGACCGAGGAGCTGAAACCTGGCAGTCGGAGATAATTTTGGAGTCGCATCATCATCATCAGCAGCATCATCATCATCAGATAAGGATAAGGATAAGGATAAAGGGGGTGGGGGGGGGACACGGACGCACAGGTTGAGCTCTTCCCAGCCTCCCCTCTTGGCTGGGGGTGCGCGGACAGGATGCCACATGAAGAGCGCTGCATCCCCGCTCTGTGAAGCCCGTGAAGAAGGTCTGGAGGAGATTATGCTCGCAGGGAGCTTGAGTCAGTCCGAGGGGAAGCAGAACCTGAAGGAAGCGACTGGAGCCGATGCTGCGCCTCTCCAAACCTCTGAGCTGAGTGAGTACGGGGGGCTGCTATAGCGCAGAGTGTGACAGGCTGGAGGGAGGAGGAGGAGGAGGAGGAGGAAGAGAGGAGGGAGGTGGGGGGTCATTCATGTACATATAGATTCAGCTCGATAAGCATCTTTTATTCTTCTAGGAAATATAAGCTGCGTCTCTTTGTGTTTCCTCCATCCAACACAAACACACGTGCGCAGCCGCCTCAGCATCACCGCATCGCCTCTTTATTTTGGGCTTTAACGCGCATTCATCTGAGAACTTCATTGTGTTTTAATGAGACGGAGGCGATCGGGTGATCTTTTTTTCCTCTCTGTGTGTGTTTGAATGTGGAGGAAATAAAGATCATTAACGTTGGACCCTCCTTTAGCGTTCCTCCCTCACCCCCATCGTGGCTGATTAATAGGGGGTGTGGAGGGGAATCTGGCTTTGTCGCGTTAGTTACCAGCTGACCTCGGGGACACAGCATCCTCACTTTGATCTGGAAATTAATCGGAAACGCTTTGATGATTAAAGGAGGCAGAAAAGGGAACCGGGCTCCAGGCTCAGTGAAGCAAAACCCTGAAAATAAGCACTGCATCATAATGGATTTTCTTTTTTTATAGCTTCTACCTGCACCCAGAGACAAGAAAAAACAAAATCCCCTTGCATGGGGGTCGGTGTCAGTCGGCATCAGTGGAGTGCTGGTTTGTAACCTGTTGTCAGCAGCATTGCTGCAGCTTGAGCCCAGAGGCGCGGCGAGCCGGTCAGCCAGCAGGCTGAGTGTGATTGATGCCTGCTGAGCTGTTACCATCATGAGCTAGCCTCCCTGGACACGCACACACAGAAGCCCTTCATGCATGAACATCTTTATTTTAGCAAATGAAGAAAAAAGGAAAACACACCCTGAGTCAGGACACAAGTTCTGACTGAAAATATAGTTCAAATTTCCAGCTGACTGAGCTTTTTCACACATGATTGTCTGTTGATTGGTGATAAAGATTGCAACATTTATTACATGTTCAGATGCTTTGTTTTGCTTTCACACTGAAAAATCTGTTCCCCTCCACCCGTGTGGTGGCGCTGCAGCAAAAACCTGAATGAAAAGCACAAAAATCTAAACAACGTAAACAAAAATGGAGTAGCATCAGATTTTAGCGGTTGTAGGATTCCTTGTTTCTCTTCGGTAAAAGAAAAAGGAATACGAGCAATTTTTCCCACTAGAAGTAGATATGTGTGTTTGTTTTGGTTGTATTTACCCAGAATGCCCTGCGCTGTTGTCCACTTCCTGCTTTTGGAGCTTTCTCCAGTCTTCTTGGATCCACATATCCATTCGAACAGCAACAGAGTTCATTCAACCAAACCGAGACCTACGGGTGTTTTCATAACTCATAGTCTGGTGCACTCAGTTCGATTGAAAACCAAATTTGCAACATTTGTTACGTTTTGATCTACTGTGGTTCACTTTCGCATCGCACTGTGTCAAACGAACCAAATGAATTGTAAAACCTGTTCCTCACTTCCCCTGTGGTGGGGCTGCATCAAGAACTACTGAAGGAAATTACATGAAAACCTCTGAAGAAGAAATCCGAGGTTCTTCATGAAGAAACGCAACTTTCTTCTTCACGAAATCTAAACAAAAATGGAGTAGAGTCAGATTTTACTGGTTGTAGGATTTCTCTTTTGTATTTAGTAAAACAACAACCAATTTCTCAATTAACCAATTAGCATTTGCTTCCTGCTGTTTGGTGTGGTTTCCGGTTCACTTTGGGTTCACGTATGCATTCGAACCACAACAGAGTTCACTTCAACTGACTGAGGTTTTAAGATGGACCAGTTTTGGTCCGCATCAATGTTTGATTATGTATTCAGACCTCCTCAATCGAACCCGAGTTTCTAGATAAACAAACTAGACTTTGATTTACAATCAGAGACAAAATTCTTTGCTGATGCCAATAGTTTAGCTTAAATGGCTCCCCGGACCTTGAAGCTGACAGGCTACAGCAGCAGAAGACCACACCCACCCGGATCCAGGCTCCTCAACATTGGGTATCAACAGATCGGAAAAATCTTTTCTTGTTGGTTGAGTCTTGATTCTAGACGCACCATTCAGATGCTGGAGTCAGAATTTGGAGTAAATAACATGAAAACATGGATCCATCCTGCTTTGGACTTTGGGGGGGGGGATTCCTTTGTGCGTTGCAAGGAGCCATACACTATAAGAACTAGCGTAACAGCTAACACGACTGTGAGTCTACAATAGACTCATGTTAATAACGTTTCTGTCAATACGCCAAAGTTAGCTATAAGTCTATTGTATTTCGCAAAACTTCAATGGAAGCACTTTTTTGCGTCACAAAAAAGTGGCAAAAGTTATGTGATCAACAGCAGGATGTTACTACTGGTGGAAACGTAGAAGAAGACGACAGGAAGTGGTAGCAGCATCATGGCATGTCTTGCTTTTTAATGACTTTTTGCCTGAAAAATTGTATTCACATGTGATTTTAATTAGGTTTTTTATTTAATGAAAACAACGCAATCACAAATTTGCCTTTTTTCAACATTAGCGGAATATCAACAAAGTTTTTGTGCACATTTGTAATGAAAACACAGTTAGTGATTTACAATAAAAAGAAACAGAAAACTTAACTATAGCTGTGTTTCTATTAATTGCACAATTTGACATTTCAAAATAAATTTGCTTACTGAGAACACGGCGAAAAAACTCAGTTTTTGATAAAAAAAAAAAATTCCGCTATGATGAGCTGCTTTTCTTTTTGGCAGTATAAAAATTGGTTTAATTCGTGAAAGTTAAATGGAAACACTGTTTTCGCATCACACCAGTCACGTGATGAGCAGTCGGATGTTAATAGTGGTGGAAACGATGAAGAAGACGAAAGGAGGATGATGGTTTGTTTTTGTTTTTTGGACAGCTGGCTTCAGAGCTCTGCCAGCATCACACAGTTCATACAGAAGTTTTTTTAAACATTTTAAATCCATAGCTCTTCTGTCGACAAAACGCTACATATGTAGCCTCTCCCAAGTAGGCTGGGCTTGTCGCTTCAATGCCTGAAAAAGACGCTAACGTCTCGTTGACTTATGAATAAATCTCATGTAACTGTTTACATCCATCACTGGTGTGATTTTTATTGACTAATTGCATGAGCAAGCTTATTCACATGTGATTTTAATTTATTTCTACTTTGCTGGAAATGTTGAAATTACAAAATTGTATTTTCCAACATTAGCAGAACAAAGACAAAGATTTTGCACACATTCGTAATGGAAACCCAGGTACTCACACATTGTTTTATAGGTGACAAACTAAAGTCTGAGGCGAGTTTAATAGATTTTGTAGAAAAGTCAGAGCAGTAGCTTTAATATTTGAGCTGTTATATTTGTGTCGGTGGTGTTTGCTTGAGAGGCAGCGCTGTAAACACCAGACCCGAGTTGCACATGCAGGCTTCAGCCTTCTTCCTCACAGGGGCATGGTTAATCTTTGCAAGCAAACATTTGACCTAATTCACATTCTCACACAATAGCATCCTCCCCTCTCTCTCTCGCTCGCTCGCTTGCTCGCTCTCCCTTCCTCCCCCTAACACACAAACACACACACACCCCACCATGTCGCTGTTATGTGTGTCACTCGGAGGGTGAGGATTTCGCTCCACATCAACTCCCAGGTGGTTTATGAAAACCTGGGCAGCTTGGCGGAGCCGGGCCGCCTGTTTCCAAACTGGCTCTGGTTTTATTAATAATGAAAACACATGTAAACGCAGAACATGTTCCTAGAAAATTAAACTCCCGCTGACTGCTACCAGGGCTAAACGCGTTCCTCAAAGTGCCTTTTCCACGAGGATTACACCTTAAACGCTTGTCTGCCTTCAAGGCCTCGCCCGGCATTCTGAACAAAACCATAAACATTCAGCTAAAGGAGATTATGGTGACCTTTAAATGTGATATGAAATGTGTGTAGTCAAGCAAATATGCTGTCTGGCGACTCTTCAGACTTCCTCCCAAGGCGTTTAGAGGATGAAATGGATCCAAGTCAACAGGTCAGCTGGAACAAACAGCTACCTTTAAGATTAATTTATTAATTTCCATAAACAGAACATACATTCCCAGAATGCTTCATGCTGGTGCTTAGTTTTAACTTACTTTCAATAAAAAAAAAATACAGAAATTCAAATTTGTGTGATGTAAGATGGGAAACATGTTTAAATACTTGATTGTAAATCTTTCCTTGAATCATAACGCTTTCAGTTTTTCACATTTTGTCATGTTACAGACACAAACAAACAAACAAAAACATGAAGTACTGACTCAGTGGAAGATAATTATACATGACGTTAGACGTTTTATTTACAAAACAAAATCTGAAAAAGATCATTTATTTGTCTTAAGTTAACTGAGTCAATTCAATTATTTTTGGTAAAATTGTAGCTGCAAACCTTTTGTTTACCAGATTTGATTATTAAACTATAATTTTTTACCTGTTTTTCTTTATAAAAGTCATATTGGAGGAACACAAAGATTCTCAGTTAGATTAAGATCCACAATATTTTCACAATCGATTAATAAAAATGTACTAATTAATTGTAAATATGTTAAAAATTTGAATCGAGATGCATTTAGTTCAGTTATATTCAGAATTTTTTATGCAAAATTTATTTAAACACTTTTAAAGGCTGTTTTTATTGTTGTGTTATTTAACAACGCAAATAATTAATGAGGTCCAACCCAGATTTAGTCTTTTTCAGCCTCTAACAGGATTTCTACCGGATTATTTAGCTCCATCCATCAATTCCCACCAGCTTCTCTGTTCCTGCTACAGCAGCACATCCCCGCAACATAATGCTGCCACCACCATGTGGGGATGTTGTGTTGGTTTAGTGTTTGCTGCATCTTATTTATGGCTTGTGGAGATAATTTATGAAAAACTTCCAGTCAGTTTTCCATAAATTCCTGGTTTGTGGAGGCAGAGCTAGCAATTTATTATCCTGTTATGAATCTTTGCATCTCCTCCAGAGTTGCCACAAACCTGTCATCTGATTCCTTTAAGGACTTAAAAAAAAAAAAAAAACACCCTGGCATTAAGTTAACACTTAACCTCCACCCGCCCGAGCCCGGGCGATTTGCATAATTTTTGTTTATGAAAAAACATAACTCGGCCAAAAACAATGCCAACATACCCATGCCATACCTCTTTAGAATCAGGACATCTAACAGAAAACGACTATCAACTCC
>CAEFZY010013950.1:0-48474 GCA_903066815.1 Brachyrhaphis roseni
CAAGAAAAAAATATATAAATTACACACTCGTATAATATCTTTTTTGAGAATGACTCATTCGGGGGTGTTTTCTTTTTTATTTGCTGCATTTCATTCGGGGGTGTTTGCGTCTCTTTTTTTATTTGCTGCATTTCATTCGGGGGTGTTTTCTTTTTTGTTTGCATGTTTTCTTTTTTGTTTGCATGTTTTCTCTTTTGCTGCGCATTTGCACCTGTCGGCCACCGTACTAAGGACAATAAACACACGTAATATACTTGAAATAAGGTAAAAACATTGTCTGTTAGAATGAATGAAAACAATGTTTAGATATTTAAATAGCAGATTTTTACACGAAAATATCCGAGAATATTGTCTACTAGCATAAGCTAAAGCTAATGTTAGCCACAAAGTTTAAAGAAAGTAAAACTCACCTTCGTATCTGTGAATGTATAACTAGGTGTACATCTTAAAACCTTTCTCCAGTTTACTTGTTGGGGCTTCGGATCGATGTACATTATTAATTGTTACTTTAGAAAAGCCCTGAAAACACCCGGTGTAAAGTGCCGTTTTAATAGATGGGAAAGAATTGAGCCGCTTTAACCCAAACGCGGAAGCTTACGTGCAAAGAGCCCATACACCACCCGGTTACACCAAGAACAGACATGTCATCTTGAAAGGCAATAAAAATAGAATGGAGGCCGAAACTTCAAACCCCCTCGAATTGGTTAGGTTTAGGGCAAAACTTAGGGTTAGGCATAAGGTAAAACTCATCGCGTCAAATTAGGATGCGAAGGGGTTACCTGACGCCGAGGGAATGACAAAGCGTCAATATATGACGAGTTGGTCGCTCCTGAGTATAAGTCGCACCCCCGGCCAAACTATGAAAAAAACTGCGACTTATAGTCCGGAAAATACGGTAATAAAAAATAATCAAAACTAACATGAAATGTTAAATGTTAGCCAGCTTTGTTTTTTTTGTTTGTTTGTTTGTTTGTTTTTTTTAGATGTGCTGCCTTTTAATTTCTATGACAGTGTTTATACAGTTTTCTGTAAATATCACACCTGAAACATCAGTATTATCTTGAGAAGTCAAGAAAACTTTGAAATATTCCCTTTTGCTAGGTTAGTGTTGCTAGCATGTTCAATATTGGTGCTGTTAATATCAGAAGGAATGAAAATTAAGTTAAAATATTCAGAACATGTACATATATTCTGAATATTTTCTTGTTACAAATGTATTTTTTTTATGGTTTTGTTTTTATAAACAGTGGCACCCTGGATTCTAGAGCTAGAGACGGTTAGCTTAGCTTAGCTTACCATAAAGGCTCTAGCTCTGTCCAAAATTTTTCTCTAGCATCTGAATCAGCCGCATTCCCCAAGTTAGTGCAAACATCAAATAAATTTGACTTTGGTTCCACTGTCAAAAGCTAATATACAACATATCACTTTTATTTCATTTTTAAAAAGCTTCACGGTACAAAGATTAGCTTCCTAGATACAGCATCTGCAAAAAGACATTTTTGCACAGAAGTTAAATTATTTCATGAATCATAAACATTTTTGCTCAGTAAGACTTGAAACGTTAAAGAAGTGAATCAAATAAGACACATACTCAGCGGCTATCGGTCTCTGCTTGTGCTTGTTTGGACTCTGTTTTGACATTTTAAAATGCTCCTACAACAAACATAGTTTTATTAAATTCTCATGAATATTTCTGGGAGATTTAGCTCCATATTGACATGATCACATGACTCTTGCTGCAGATTTATTGGCTGCATTGACGTGAAATCCCTGTTCCACCACATGCCAAAGCTTGGAACTAGAGGCTGTTAAGTTACAGTTTTATGCAGCATAAAATTGAGTTTTTTGGTCCTAAAGCAACAACATTTAATAGGTGCTATGGAGTCCAACATAATAGACAATATCGTCTCACCCCATTAAACCAGCAGCAGACCGAACTGTTGGCAAAACCAAATCATCTGAGCTCAAATCATGACTTACTTCTAGAAAATAGGTTTTTAGTTTGTATTTGTCCAGTATTGGTGAGCTTGTGCGATTTTAACCTGTTTCTCTTTTTAAGCTGATAAGAGTCAGATTATATTCCATGTACCTTTGTGAAGTGGCTATTTGAGCTATCGTTCCCTTCTGATCGTCTTATCTTCTACACGTTCTTTTCTGGCATCAATCAGGCCTTTTTGTCCACACAGCTGCTACTTATGGGGTATTTTCTTTTTTTCTGGCTATCATCTATAAATGTAAAAGAAATGTGCATGAAAATCCTCACTGGATCTGCAGTTTCTGAAATACTCAGACGATCCAATCAGACGCCAACAACTATGCCAAGTTCAAAATCCTTTAAATCCCCATTTTGTTCCCCATCCGGATGCTGTTTTTAAAATTACAAAATATTAGTTTTGTTCTGTGAAATGATCCAACAAGCCTCTCTTTTTGACAGGAAGAGCTAAAAACTTGGCAGAGACATAAATTTTGGATGTGTTGCTTTCTGACTACAACCAGCTATTATTTCCAAAACATTATGTAACAGCTCATAGGAGAGACACTACATGAGCTGCCTTGTATGCAGGCAAATTAAATAAATTCATGTGATCTAAAAGTGATGAAATGAAGCAATTTTTTTTTTTGGGGGGAACATAAAGTCCCGCTGCATCTGTAATGTGTTGGGATCAAAGATGTTTAATTATGTTCTCAGCCTTGTTTTCTTCTTTTGTTTTTTTTAGTGCCCCAAATTGGTCAGATAATTATTCACTAGATTAATCAGAAAGTAGGTCATGCCATCAGTTTCACTCTGTTTCCAGCCTCCAGCATGCAGAGGTGAGTGAATCTTCACCACTGGAAACAGCTTTAGGTCATTTTTTTGTAACTTGACTTATCAATTTGTATCCATCTTATACTATTTATGTTACAGTGTTAAGTGCGTTGTAATGTGGTGCCGGCATTATTTTTCTGTTTCACCTCATCTACATATTCCATTAAAATGAATGTCAGATATAAAATTAAGTTATTATTAGAGTTTTCAAATATTTTTCTTTTAAACATGCTAAGGTGCTGATTTTTTTAAATCAAGGATTTTCTAATTTGCTAATACTTTGTGATAAAATTGATTAAGGGCATTGGGCTGGTGCTTCAGGAACCAAAGGGCTTTACAGAGGAGACTGTGCTTTTTTTTTAATCCTACATAAATGTTTAATTTATGTAGGAAATAATTTCACTTTTATTTTCCTCTCAATTTTTTTCTGTTTAAATAATGCTGAGCTGTTATTGGATCAGGGATATTTCAACTGTTGAATAAATAGATTTTATTTTACCGTGTTATTGGGAATTAAAAGTACAAACATGTGGACAAGAACAAAAAAAACTGTTCAACCTCTATTAGAAAGAATTTACTTTGTGCCAACGTAGCTTGAATAAATATATTAACTAATTTAATGGATTTACAGTAAGGACTTACACATTCCAGTTGATTTATTGTTTTAGAGCTTGAAGAAAAAAAGTCTAGAAATCAATACAGTTCAAAAAGTCTGCGTTCAAGTCTAGGTTGATAAAGTTGTGTGTTGACCGTTTCATTTTTAACAGGATAAAAGCCAAACTAAGCACAATAAGCTGGACTTTCAACAGAATCTTACTGTCTATGAAACCTTTTTTCTCCTAGATTCTTTAATAATCGCTTTTTTATGGCGAACTGAAGTTCTGCAGAGAGAAAGCTAATTTATTTCTGAAAAGGATTTCCTAACTACCACCATGCATCTGACTGCAATAGCCAAAGACACGGTTTTGTGTTTTCAGCAAATAGATTTCAGCTTTTCACACTCACTCCTGTGTGCCAATGTACAGCAAGACATGTATATAGCATTGAGTGCATAAATATTTATTGAAAGTCAAATGGTTCTGCTTTTTTGGAGTCTGTGCAGTAAACTGCAGCAGGTACATCATGGAAACCGAATCACCTTCTTTTGTCATTCAAATAAATAAATGTGATAGAATAGAAATTACTGTGTTTTTGCATTTAGTTGTAAATATACATGCTCAGTTTTGAGTCACTTGTCAGAAGGCTGTTTTGTTCTCAGCTGTTTTGTAGATGTTAAGAATCGTGACTGTACATCACAGCAGCATGTACTGACTGATCAGAGTTAATAAAAAAACAAGTGTTTTATGCTCTCTTTTTTTTGTTTTACATTTTCCTCCCCAGTTCCTTTTTAATTTCTGCCTTTAAAAGTTGCTGCTAATGTTCTAGAGAGCTTGATAATAGTGTAGTTGTAGGTGATAAATGACAATCCCTGAGCCGCAGACAGATGTTCTAGCATAGGATTCTCCATGTACTGTATCGACGCTGTTGTTTTATCCGTGCTTTCAGACACCGTCAGCTTCTGCTCTGTTTTGCTTTGTATTGTTTGTGTAGATGGAATTGCACACTACTGATGCTGTTTGTTGTACTGGGGAGCACATAGCAATAAAGGATTTGATGAATTAATATGATTTATTGCTTTTACACTTTCTGCAAAGTGGGGTTGTTTTGTCAGAGAAACATCCATTCTTCTCCCTGCAGGGCGGCGTCGGGGCTTGTGGCTCGCTCCAGAGGTCATCGGGTCAGAAGCAGGTCATGCATGCAAACCTGAATTCAACTCCATTCAGAAATGCAACAGTGCTGCATGATATGCAGTCATGTCACAAAAGTGGAAAAATGCTACTCTGATATTCTGATATACAATAGAAACAAAGCCAGAATTTACTCTCAGCATGTAAAACGTTCCACACACTCAGCTCTAAATGCCTGAAATTCAAGAGAAAAACATTGAGGTTCTTGTTGCAGAGGCATTAATTCAGCCAAACCTCAACCTCAGAAAAACATGGAGTCCACTCCTTCTCTTGTGCTGTGACTTTACTGCTTACAAACATTTATATGACTATTATGAGCTGTTCTATAGCTTATAATAGCCTTATACATTTGAGCAAAAATGATATTAAAAGGGCAGCATTATGTGTTTTCCATTAAATAGGATAATCAAGTAACTATGTTAACCTCAGTTGCTTATGACTTAAAAGAAATTTGACTTTGTAACTTAAAGTCTTGAAATTGGGTCTCTGTCTCTTTAAGAAGCTCCTGCTCTTTTTGATCCTCCGCCTTCATAAAGTTATCACAACATGGCTCCTCTATTAAACCTTTAACAACGTTTTTACAAGCGGTGCTCTTAGAAGTAGCTCCTATAATGAGCTCAGTAGTTCCACCAGGTGTTTGCTAATTGCTGCTGGCTAGTCTGAAGGAGCTGTGGTGCTCTGAAGCTCAGAAGCTTGGAAATTGCAGGTCCAAGGAGGAGCTAGATCAAACAGGACGTTTGGCGTTTAGATTAAATGATTTCTCAAACAAGCATGAAAGAATGAAATCAACACATTTATAACATCCTGTCAAGTTAAAAAAAAAAGGAAAAAGAATCTATTTTTCAGACTCATCTCAATTTTTCCCAGAACACATGCAAACTTTAAGATAACATTCTGTGGAGTAAGACAAAAGTTAAACTCTTTGCTAAGGCGTGTGTCTCGCTACGTTTGGTGTAAAAGTAACACTGCATTTCAGAAAAAGAACAGAACACCAGCAGTAAAGCACCAGAGATTGAGTCTTTATGATTGTTTTTAATTATTTAAAAGGCATTTTAATTATGCTACTACTCGTAATTGTTGCCTTTTCTGCCGCTTGGCCAAGACTCCCTTGAAAAAGAGTTTTTTTACTCACAGTGGAACTGTCCTTGTTAGATAAAATATAAAATAAAAATCTTAGTCTTAAGACATTGTCTCTTGCTTCCTGCTACCCAGAGGGGTTATATTTATCCTTCAGACAGGAGTAAAGACTTTGTTATATCCCTGCTTTCACCATTTTCTGCTTGCTGGTTTTTGTTTCAAGCACCAGAGACTCACATTTTTTATTTTTATTTTTTAGCTGACAGATACTCACTGGTTGAAGAGAAAATCCCAGAGAATCACTCAACTGTTTATTGCTTTGTTTTCCATTTTAAAGACCCTGGACATGTTTGAAGAAAACAAACAACAGTCTGTCGAAAACCCCATCAGAAATGTGTGTTTTCTTTCCTATAAATCAAGGTGTGTGCTGCGCTGTGTCTTCAACCAGCCTGCATATGCAGAGCTGCATTATAACCAGGCTCTGACTATTTTTATATCTGTAGCTGCTGTACAATAGAATCAGTAGCAGGAACTCAGAAGGTCAAAGGAAAAGGTTTTAATTGTCTATGGGCCCTTTGGCTCAGAAGAGAAACATATTAACAAAGGCTGTTGAATATTTTAACATTATCCTCCCACTGTTCACCAGGCACAGACCTTAGGTTATGACTTCTCCTTAAATAACTGGGAATATCTTTAAAATCACAATTTAAATATCAATAAATTGAACATATATACACGCTATTTACTCTCAACAAATACAAAGATTACATAGTATAAGCAAGTGATGTAAATGTATGTTAGGTAACGAGTGTTTGTTTCCTGCATTCTTTAATTCATCTCTTGATGAGAAGATTAACTTAAATTTCATGTAAGAATTGTGCATTTATATAACTTATTGTAGTAATTCAGTTCAAACAATAAAGCGCATAAATAAATAAAAGGCACAAAAATCTTGAAAAAAGGCTGTCATTCTGAAATTCAAGTCACTAATGGGAAATAAAAAAGTGTGGATGGAAGCATAGAAACTAGCATCTTCACCCCTCAGGATGTATGTTTTTTAATTCCCAGCAATATGCTGCACTATGGTGGTTCATTAACTGTAAGTCATAATCATCAAAATTAACGACAGCTTACACTTAAAATACATAATTGAGTGTCATGAATCTTTATAATGAGGGTTTCACCTTTTTAAATTGAATTTCTGACATGCGTGAACTCCCTGATGACAATCAAATTTATTGGGATGCACATAATAATGTCTCCTCATTGTTTTTTATTTACCAAATGTGCGTTATTTCCATGGTGGCTATCGAAGATCAGCCTGCAGCAGCGCAGTGTGCTTGTCTTTGCTGGTGCGTTACTGGTTTTAATATCCTGTTACATTTCATTTCTTTGCTTATCTGACGAGCCAACAAGAAGGATGCAGTTAACAGAAGAACAGTTTGCTACTCCAGAGTCACTGTCACTGTCTTTCAACATCATATCACTCGTTTTCCTTCTAATTATATTTGAGTGCTAATTAGGAGCTGCCATGATTTATTTTTCTTCTTTATTTTGGTGCGGCTACAGTGAACCCTCACCAGGCGTCTGACACTGAGCCAGTATCCCCTAGACATGACTGATGAGTCGTTATCCTTTCAGCTGGCTCACTTGGAGCTGATTTGCACATGGGTGGCTTTTTTTTGGCAATTGCTGCAGCAATGTGATGAAAGCCAAATGTCCAAAATGTTACCACCAGAGTTCTGGAGTGGTTTTTCTGTGAAATAAAACCACTTCACAGAAAAATGTGATTGCATTTCCCTGCAGTAGGCAGTCTAGCTTATCCTGTAGAAAAAACAGAGTAATCTGTCTCAAAATATGATTTAAAAATACATATATAGCATTGCTAAGAGGGTAAATGTCAGTGCTTGAATGGATTTAGCTGTGGCATTGCATACACATGAATTCCTTTTTTAACCGTTAAAGTATCAGATTCCTCCTTTTGCTGTGAAGACCTGCTCAAACCACACAAATACAAACTGTGTAAAAGGCATCAATACTGTAGCATTCAAACAATAAAACAGATGGTAAGGCTCATAACATTTTTTTAGTTTAAGGACTTTTGCAGTTAATTCCATAATTAAAAAAAACATTCAAAACTGTATTATTTCACTTTTTTCTCCTGTAAAGTTGCTCTTTAAATTTGCCTTACTTTAATAAAGTAGTATCTCGTCTATTTGCAACTCAGTACTTGTGGAACATCTCCTAATTATTTACCAATTTTATTTTTTTCTGAGTTGAAGCACCTTAGTTCAAGACTAGGAAGAATGTAGCTAGATATTACCTCCTGATAGAGCTAAGATGGTTTCCACTGTACATATTAAATCTTAAAAATTAATCGAGGCTTTGTTAAACAATGCTAAACAAATTAGCGACTGTGTTCCGGTCGGACTGTTATTTGTGTTACACAACGCTCTCACTTCCGCCAACCAGCGCTTGACGAATGCTAAGTGCTATTATTAGTAGCTAGGGAGGGAAACGGCGACGGACGGCAAGTAGCGCGGTCAAGAAAGAGACAAAAAGTATCAAAAGTGTGGGATCATTTTAATCTAAAAGGAAAAAATGTGATAGATCAGTGTGTTTACTGCAAAACGGAACTGGTGTTTCACAACAGGACGTCCTGGATGCTCCGTCCTGGAGGAAACCTTCAGCAGGAAACATCAGCTACACATTGAGCTGCTAACAGGTGACAAGTTTGTTCCCTTTCCTAAAAACTCTTAATCTTAGTACAGAATCTGGCGTGGAAATGCATTTTTGCCTGACCTTATTATGTATTTGCTGATTAACAACAGCAAAGATTAAAAAATAAAAAAGTATTTACTTATTTCATGAAGGTTTTTAATACTTCAAACTTGAGACAAAGTGATTTTAATTATATAGCATTTTAAATAATATAATTTTATTGTTTAAAAACTTAATTGTATTTTACTAGCATTTTCTCTTACATGTTTGTTTTGCTAGCTTGATTAGCTCCTAAAGGATGGGACTATTTTTTAAATTTGATTACTCAATTAATCGTCAGAATAATTGATACTTTACTCAATCACTTTACAACTGTGCTAATGCACACTAGAGTTTATGTGGTGTTTTAACTATTAAAATAATCAATGTCCGGGTTGTTGTCCAGAGTCCCCCACAAATCCTAAACCCTTTAAAATCACAAAATATTAGCAAGAATTTTTGATCTAGTTTCTAGTGCAACTATCTTAATACACTTGAAATAATATGAAACTAACTTAGATTTAACTTTTCAGCAAGATATTGGCGCTTGTTTTAAAGTAAATAATTTCTTAATATTGATGAACAATTACTAGATACACTGGCAGATTATTTCACTGTTAAATAGGAAAAATGTCTTACTAAAAGTGAAATTAGCTGCCAATAGAATAAGTACTTTTTCACTGTAGTTTTGCTTTGTGTACATCTGCAATTAAAAGTTCATGGCAGCTTTGTAGAATAAATTAAAACATTTTATCCACTGATTGATAAGAATCTGACATCAATCAATAAGTTTAATTTGTCTGGAGTTTTGTTGTTGTTTTTTGATGGTTTGTTTCTCTGTGTGTTTCTATAATTTACCAGCCTTATGTTTCAACTGCAGAATATCTTATTGAGCAATGTTGGTGCATGTCAAGTGTCATATCTGATGCATATTGTTCAGGAAGTACCCGCAGATTCCCTGTTGTTTGGGTCTTATTTTTTCCACGGTCAGAATTAATGAGTTGTGATGTTGACACACAGATCTCCCGCCTAAGGTTTAACAGCTGATTTCCCTGTCGTCGTGGTAACGCTGTGGATTCAGTGGGAAAGGATGATCCTTCTCATATCGCCGTCCTCCGCGGAGTTCCCAGCCCAGGCAGGCAGACAGGTTGGCTCACGCAGAAAGCAAACATTTGCATGACTGGGTATATAAATATGAGTTTGCAAAAATGAGGACTGACCTCAGCAAATGTTTTTGACAAGCTCGACTAAATCTCAAGCTAAAATAGTCAGTTTTTTTATTAACTACAAAAAAATGTAAATATCTTAGGATAAATATTTTTTATTTAAGATCTCACCAGTGTTGATCTCAGTTTGAAGAAATGTGTAGATGTGTTGTTGGGTTAATTCTCATATTGATGCCTTAGTGTCACTGCAGCTCTGTAACACTTTGAAGCCGCTCACCCAGATCCATCCTGATCCAAACTCTGCCACTCTCCTGGTGTTAATTGGTGATGCACTCTGAACAACAGGCTTTTGTCTCAGACAGTGTAGGTGTTGGATAACACTCTCCTTACAACATGGCACAGTTAAGACCGGGAAGATGCTCACTATCACACAGATGGCCCCTTTTCAGTGAAATTTATTATAATTTATTCTTCTACATACCAACTCCTGTTAATATTTATCCAAAACCAAATCATTTAGTTATTTTATTATCTTTTTTTTTTACATGAATGTGAAGGGTTTTTTTTTCAGGGTTTCCTTTCATATTATTGAGTATTGATGTTTATGTGAGTTTTCAGTATCATCATCAGGGTTCATATGGATACTTAATCTTTTAAAATGCTTGAATTTCAATGAGGTGTTTTCAAGGTTTGGAAAGTGCTCGTTTTGTAGTAAAGCCTAAATTTGAAAAATGTTATTCACAGTTGAAATTAGATATTTTCTTACACCTAATAAAAACATTTTTTTATTCATTCCCTGAAGTTAAATCAGACTGAAACGTCTTGTTGTAGGTCAGTTAGAATTTCACCTATTTTTCCTCGTGTCACTTTAAATCCAAGTAAGCTGCCGATGGCCACGCCCCCAACTCAACGTTTACACTCTCACTGGAAAATTGCTGCAAACAGATGCTCAATTATACAACCGTACGTCTTTGACAAGCAGAAGCAGAGCCTCCTGCGCAACCAACAAGAGTACAACTAGTGGCTTCTGCATGGTAAGACAATACCAGAACACTTGTCTTTTCCAGCAGCCATTGTACAGTGGTAAAACCAGCTGACCAAACATGCTTGGAGCTTCTCTGGGGTTGCTAGGTAACATTCCAAAGGTTTTTGAAACAGCTAATTTTCCAGACACCAAAATTCTGCTTCGGCTGTTTTTAGAAGTAGTAGAAATCCAATCGGAAGTACAAAAAATGTGTAAAGTGTGATTTTAACAATATTGATGTATTGATCTTCAATTGAGGTTTTCTTTCTTTGTTACATGTGTTCTGTGAGTTCTGGTCTGTTTACAGTCAGGGTAAAAAATGTAAAAATGTCATTCTCACACTCTGAAAATGTTAAACTATGCTGCGCTGCTACCAATTGGCAAGCCCAGCTGTAACAAATGTTTAAAAGTTTCTTTATATTCTCAAAGTAAAACCTGTATTTTTCCATCTGATAATTACCGGGAGTTTTATAAATACCAGCTGCCACAGAAACTGCAGACAGGTGGAGACAAGAAATGCATAAAAATAACATTATTCTAATTGGCTCAATAACCCATTTTTACTTGTAGAGATGTCAGGAAGGTTTCGCTGATCTGCCTCTATATCAGGCGTCTTAATTAAAAGAAATGGAAATAAAATGCCGACATGTAATTTTTCAAATGAAGAGTTTCACATTTAAGTCATAATTTTCTCGTCTTTTTGTATTTAATTAGCTAATATTGCTTCACTTTACCATCTGCTAAGCATCTGTTCTGCTGTTAAGATCTACAGGCAGGAGCGACTTTTTTATAGCAATTAAAAAATAAAGATCCAATAATAAGTTAGATATGCACTTTGGTTAACATTTCGAAAAGGTTATGATTGCCTTTTTGACAAGGCAGGTGACCCATCATTAAGCACCAGTTTCAGATTATAATTTGGGATTTTGGGGGATTAGGAACTGCAAAAAGTAGATAACATAAACACCTTTAGGTCATTTTCTAATATTCTATTAATTAATAATCACAATATTGAATGTTCACTTGTTTTGACTCAGAGTTTCAATATTATTTGAAACTAAACTTGCAGGAAATTACCAGATATTTTAATTTCTCAAGGTCAGAGTTAATGAGATCTGATACCCACACAAACAAATCGCCACCTCTGGGTTTCACAGCTGATTTCACCGTTGTCGTGGTAACGCCATGCACCCAGTCGAGGAATGCCCGAACATCCTCATATCATCAGCCTCTGCAGAGTTCCCAGCTGAAGCGGAGGCCCGTCTCAGTGGCACGGCGCCACGTTGGCTCAGGGAGAAAACAAACATTTGCGTGACAGCGTCTACAGTTGACCGAGTTTGTAAAAATAAGGAGTGAGCTCGCAGATTTTCATTTTCACTCGGGACTCAGGATGCTTGAGGAAAAAGCATCCCGAGTCTGAGTAACAAGCAAATATTTCTGACAGACGCTGGCTCCGTAAGGACGAAGATATAGAGGCGAAATCGAATCGGCGGATGGTTGGGCTTTTGAACGAATGGACTGACCCAAAAAAATGCACTGTCACATTGATGAGTAAAACAGCATCCCTGCTTTCTGGAGGCACTTACTGATGCCAGCAGTTTGTCTGGAAAGCTTAAGTGACAAAAAGCAAACTCATGCAGGCTCATAATGTTTCAGAAGTTGGTGCTCTGATGGTACTAATTAGTTAACAGGGCTTTTGTCTCAGACTGCGTAGGCGTCAAAGAACATCATCGACATAACACAATGAAGATCAGAAAGATTTTCACACAGGCCGTCCTTTCAGTCGTTTCTGAATCAACTCCACATTTCAATCACAAACTCATTTATTAATGTCTCTTTGTGTGTCATTTAGATTTTTCTAAATAGTTTTTTTTACATAAATACAAACTCTAGTGTCTTTTCCTATTTAATACAGCTTGGATTTCAGAGACTCCTCTTACCACTACAAGGCAATTTTAGTTCTAATCCAGTCTGTATTTATACGGACATCATTGAACACTTTGACGAGTTCGGAAACCAAACTGAAATATAGTGAAAATCCCTCTAGTTTTTGTAAAACTAGTATTTTTTTATCGTTTCAAGATGTGGGCTGGATGTATATTAAGGATGCACTGGTTGCAGATCGTCCAGTTTTCTGGACGATCTGCGATTACAGATCTTTAAAAAGCCTGACTTGTCAAGCCCAATTTTGGCTGATACCAATTTTTTTCATCTGGATTGTTGCTAAATATAACAAGAAAGTCACTAAGTTACCAACAGTGGTATCACTATTGTTAACTGGAAACGTGCAGACATGACCGGGGGGCCGGTCTGTCAGTCAAACCAGAGGACAGGGATTCATATTTAGATCTTTGCTGAAGTGGATAAGATCCGGGGATAAGATCGGGTTTACATGTAGGGTATCAACTGATCACTGATCTCCCAAGATTAGAGAAATCTGTGGCGATAAATCGGTGCACCTCTGCTGCAGATCTTTGGTTTTACGGTATCTTAAGCTTCACTTTCCATGGGTTCATAGAAGAACTCTGAAGCCAGTGCTCAAATGTTTTAATGCAGCTTTACAGACTCCACTATTAAAAATGACATTCTGCTTCACAGGTGCCAATTTGTGCAGAAAATCCAGCTAGAATGTCGAAATCTTGAGCAAAACAAACCAACTCACTGACGTAAAGATGCTTATATTAAATATTTCATGCCTAAATCTGAGTTGGCTTCACTCGAAAGCGAGCGGGAAAACGCAGCCTCTTGTTTTCTGACTCATTCTCAGTCAGGAGTGAAGTTCAAGCTCCCAACGCTCACATCCTGGTTCTGTAGTGAACAATCTGCTGCCCCTGGGCTTGTTTCCTGCTTTAATTCCTTAGCGATGTCAGACTGCGTTCCCATCTCTCCTCTGTGCCTCAGAGTGTTGATAGCTTCAGTGGTTCATGTTTAATCATCATGGAGAGAGACTCTCTCCTCTTGGCCCCATTTGTTTTCTTTCAGTCCTGATTTCACGCTCAGTCATGGGAGAGGGACGGCCACACACCACATTTATCCAAACAAGTCATCCTGAAGAAATTACTTTGCCGAGATAAACTTGATGGATTTTATTCAGGCTGTACAATCTTCACAGTTATTAATTACATGTTTCCTGACAATATTTCAGTGAGATCTGTATGTATCTTTTATTTTTTTTAAAAAAAATGCTTTTGACACATTTGTTGCAACTGTTGCTATGTTGTGACAATATGAGACAGTGTGAAAAGATCGATCTCCACCTCGTCTCTGTGTTTATTGTCGTCTGATGAAATGCAATCAAAAACCACCAATCAGAGCCAGGAGGAGGGACTTAGCGCTGTCAATCAACCTCATTAAACACTGTTAAATGTGCTAAAGGCGAAGAAATAACTTATCATCACATAAAAACTAGCCTAACTAGCTATGTGTATGTATGTATATGTACATATATATATATATAGACCAAAATTTGTCAAAAGTACTTGTGGCCCAATAAAATCATTAACAAAAACAAAATCTGACAAAAAAGTATTTTTTATTTTTGTAGCAAAGGAATGTTATTCGTCATAAATCCAAAACTTAAAAAAGAATTGTGCATGTTTACCCTTTTAAAAGAAAGGCCTCTAGTTGTCCATTTGTTTTGGACTTAATTGACAAAAAATACTGAGAATATTTGGGTCACTTTCTTGCATAATACTTTAATGAATAAATAAAGTTGATTTGGGTGCAGTAAAGTCTGTGGATAAATATGGTTCTACTTGTTAGAAAAAACCAAAAGCTTCCATCTGCATCAACAACGGGGGAAATTTCTATCATTTTTGATCTAGCTAGCACCTGGGCATGATTGACAGCACTAAGGCCCGCATCCGGTCTCTGATTGGTTGTCTCTATTTAGCACCCAGAGAAAGCATAAAATCAATCCGGGGGCCACAAATGGCCCCTGTGCCGCACTTTGGACACCCCTGATTTAAAGTATATATTAAAAAAAACATGTTTACAAGGGGAGCAACAGGAAGTTATTTTTACTGCAACAAAATGAATCTAACGTGTGAAAGCATGACCTACCGATCCAAACTAAGACTGTAATTAGGGGAGACTTTGCATCGTTAAGGAGTTTCATTCAGGCAGCAGCCAGAAGCCATTTGGCCGGTTTAATTGGACGTAAACGCTGGTTGGTCCGAGTTTCACAGATTAAACATCAGCCGTGTCCTAAATTTGTGTTTGCATGGCTGGTGCTTCCCATATCCAGAACAGTTTATTAATTCAGCCTCGCTGCTCCGCTCCGGCCCCACGCAGCACAACGCGGCTCCGCTCCGGCCCCAGGCAGCACAACGCGGCTCCGCTCCGGCCCCACGCAGCACAACGCGGCTCCGCTCCGGCCCCACGCAGCACAACGCGGCTCCGCTCCGGCCCCACGCAGCACAACGCGGCTCCGCTCCGGCCCCACGCAGCACAACGCGGCTCCGCTCCGGCCCCACGCAGCACAACGCGGCTCCGCTCCGGCCCCACGCAGCACAACGCAGCGCTTTAATCTGCAGGAAATACTCTGAACGCTTTAAAGGCTTTTTCAACAAGCACAGATAAACACTTCAGGACTGTTTTTGGGTGGATTACGTGAGACAAAACGCTGCTTTTGGAACATGCTCAAACTATTTCCCTGGTGTTCTGCACACCAAGGAATGTTTCAATGTTCTACAAATATTTAAAACATAAATCCTCTCATTTATGATGGTTGGACTAGCTGTTATGTTAGAGATCACTAAGTGCTTGGCATGAGTCAGTAAAATGAGTATAAAATGCAGTAAAATGTTCATTGACTTCCATTCTTTCATGTTTTTCTAAAACATTTTCTTTCTTTAGTTAATTAGAATGGGTTAATTAGCACTGTAGAAAAAACAAGCATGGTATATTTCTGTTTCAGATTTAGAAGCTAGCTTAATTGGAAATGTTTTTTTTTTTTGTTTTTTTTAACTCATGCACTGATTCACATTAAGCTTATCTTGAATCATTAATTCTTGCTTTAATCTTTTTTTTTATTATTATTATTGTTTTCCCATTAAAACATATTTTTGATCAAACAAACCAAACTAGGCCAATCAGTGACAGAATCTGGTTCCTTTTTCTGAACATAAAACAAAGTATTTTGCTCCTTTAGGATGTTTTTATTTTATTCTTCTTAGCTGTTTCTTTTATATCAAAGCAACTTTTAAGTGCCTCACATTCTCTGAAGTCTGGAAATAACAGGGTTTTTTTAAAAAAAAAATGCTCTTTAGAAGAACTTTTGAAGTTTACAGAGAAGAAAAGCTCAATGCTTCAGACTCTCCTTTACAAATGCGTAGATTCCTACATTATTTGAACATCTTTATGTTTCACACAAAATATCAAATGAAACATTATCCAGTCTGCTGATCCAGACAGATGATTTTCCTCTATTCTTAAGCTCAATACTTTTCTGGTGCACTTGAGTCATAAACACAATTTGCTTGGAGTGTAACACGACTTTGTGGCGTGAGATATTTTTAATTGAAGTAGAGTTTTTCTTTTGAAGTGTTATACATTTGTGTCTGCATTACTTCTTTTGAAAAAAGCCAAATATGTGCTTTAATCATGACACTTTGTTGAGAGTTTTATTTTAAAGCCAGAAGGGACAGAATGACTAATAAAGATCTATTAGGATGGCTGAAAAATACCAAAAATAATGATGAAGTAGCTTCTGTGGCGGCATATTGGGTAAAATTAAAAATATAAATTAAAAATTTGATCTGTTTTGTGGAAGTTTTTGACATTTAGTTATAAAATTGAGGATTAAATCCATTTAAATTAACTTACATTAATTTGCTGACACATTTCTCATTGCAGTTCAAAGCTCCACCAATAGAGTTGCTGCTTTGAAATAAAACATGCCACTTCAGTTACATTAAGCATAATAGTTATATTACCAGAGTAAAGTTGTAGTGAGAATAAAGTCATGAATTTACAAGAATAAAGTAGTATGAGAATAAAATATGAGAATAAAGTCTAAATAATACAAGAATACTGGCATCTTAATGAGAATAAAGTTGTAACATGAGGACAGTCGTATGAGAATAAAATCATATTAAGTGAATAGTTGTACATGAATTATGTAGCATTACAAAAATAGTCATAATAATGAGAATGAAGTCAATATTTTGAGAATAATGTAATTTTATGACTATTTATCTCTTATTGTGGCGCTGATACCCTTACAATGATAAAAACATAGTATGAAAAACTTTTATCCTTCATATTTACTTTAAAAGAACTTGACTTTTTGTAGTTTTACGGTTTTAAACAGCATAAGTTTCCTGCTCTTTAAAGACTCTCTAAATTTCTCTTGGTATTCTGACTCGATGTTTGAAATATTCTCCTTCTGCAGTCCGTCATGAGGCGCCTCTAATCCCGCTCTTATCCAGCGTCTCTGACCTGACACGACAACCCGGTGCAGAGTGTGTCAAATATTCACCGCACCTCACTGGGATTCCTTCATAAATGTCTGCAAGTTCTGGATTATATACAAATATGGCCTTGAATGCAAATGAAACACCTGAGTCTAATTATTTGGATGGCTGAGCAAAAACTCTTAGCGTTGTAGTGAGTACAGTAGAATATGATAGGATGGAATAAGTTAGGAAGCAATGAATCTGCTCCAGTGTTTCCAAATGTTGAAATATTTTAATCCAGTAGTTTATTGTGGGTTGAATGAGTTTCTGCACAGGAAGTGATGTTTACAGCGTGTTTATTACTTTATTGATGACAGTTTTAGACATTTTTCAGCTCACAGGACCACGAATGCACCCACACACAGTTTGGTCACATTTACATTTGTCTTTGTACGAAGGCAGGACAGAGGTGAGCGCGACAAATTTCAAAAGCATACACAGGAACAATGTTTGCTTTTTTTGTCTCTCACTGATCCAGTTCTCCCAACAGACAGTATTAACAAAACAAATAAATATTCCTCAAATGCTGCACTTCAGTGACCGGAGCAATGAAACTTCTCTTCCTGCAGAAAACCGTTTTGTTAATTAACACAGAGGGGGATTACACTGTAAAACAGGGATTGTTTTAGAATAAAAAAATACTGTTACCCTGGAAATCATTAGTGTTTCACAAATATATTAAAATGACGCCTGTAAGAAAATAATTTGATGAGAAATCATGAAATATTAATGAAATGTGAATTCTTACTCTGTTACGTAGGGAACATTTGGTCCAACATTAAATCCAGTTGTGGAGAAAAAATGAAATAATGTAGAATTTACACACAAGTTTATTAATGATTGGGTCTGTACCCAATGAAATGATTTAAACCTAACTTTGCATTTCAAACTGGTGAAAAGATGATGCCAAAGCAGAAAAAATACATTAAATACTAAATACACATTGAAACCTCAAACTATGTACCAAATACATAAAAGCAGTTTTATTTGGAAAGTGTGAACTTTTTCTCTAAGCATAAATGTAACAGGAATGCATCAGTTTCATCTACTCTTTAATAATAATTATACAGTATGTAAGTGAATTATTCAACTATACTTTATTAAAAAAAGATCAAATAATACTTAAAAAAACCAACTTAAACGTTAAAGTGCCACTGCATTTGGACTGATTGGATTTTGTTTGCTGGAGTTATTTGTGATAAATGTAGAAGAGCAGGACCAGCTGTTCATTCAGGCTCAGCAAGAACTCAGCAAATAGGCTCTGAAAATCCCCTTTATGCTCCATTAGGATTAAATACTGAGTTAATTGGAAGGTAATTAAATAAGACTGTTTTTTTAAACTCACATGCAATGTTGCTATATTAGCATTTGCAAAAGGCTAAAGTGGCAAGCACACGTAAAACTAAGAATAGCAAGGAAGGGGCTGCTGCACCAAATAGCAAGAAAAGATGTAATGTGGTCAAAAAAACAGCAGAGCTCAATATTTTTGTAATATTTTGATTTGCAAGACATGAAATGAGACATCAAGCGTAGATGCCAGAGGTCCTAAGTGGAGGCATCAGTCTTTGATTTATCTGACAGTTTCTGGAGAGTCAAAGATTAGGGAATCACAATGGTCAAAAATCTGTGAAGTCGTTGTGTTTATACTGGGTGTAAACATTTTGTAGCATTTTAAACCTAATAGCGCTTTTAACATGAACAACACACCACGTAAAGCACAGCTTGTGTCAGTAAATGCTTCGATATTTGATAGCAAATGAAATACGCTAACTGAGAACCAGCTTCATTACACAGAAGAGACTGGAGGCTCTTTCCCTTAATGACTGCTGTGATTTTGGGCTGAACTTCACCTAGTTGTTGTTGGTATGCAGGCACTGGCAGAGAAAGACAGACTGAAGGAAAATATAGACGGCTAAATACAGGCTGGGCCATAAGTTTCCATACACAGGAGAATGTAAAATGTATATTTCTTTTATATTTCAGATACCCAAGAAGATGCGTTTGACAAAAGAGCAAAGAATTGAAATTGTACGATCGGGAAGCAGCCGCATGGTTGCACCAAACTTTAACAGAAAACATGGAACGAGCGTCGCACACACGACACTGTGGAAAAACTTATTTGCAAGTTTCAGAAAACAGAAAATGTTGCAGATCAACCAGCGATTACACAGAGTCCCCCAAAAATAAAAACGGTCCAATATGAAATGTTAATTTTTCTATGTGTGGAAACTTATGGCCTTCCATGTAGTTTAAGCAGAACCAGAAATTTTATCAATGAATAACAACAATCTTTTAGTGATTTAAGGTTGATTGAAATATTATTCCAATATTTTTAATACCATGTAGCTATGAGTGTAAGTGCATCTGAATTGTGTGCAAATGTTAAATATTTGCTGATTTCAAAAGAAAATGCCTAAGAAAGAAAGGAAAATAAAACCTTAATGCATATGGAGTGCAGGCTCAGTTCTCTCCTTCCTTATCACAGCAGAAATGCACAGACTATTTGTTCCACCTGACGTCTAATCGAACAACTGCTGTTATCTGCTACGGCGCTTTTAGTAAAGCAATAAATCATTTCAGAGCTTGTTTATGTGCCGTCGCCTCGCTGCCCACAAACAGACACTTTTTCTTATCTGTAAAACAAAAGCATTTGTTTAAAGGTGGGAATATTTCTGAATATGAATGAGGAGCAAAACTTTGCTTCTGCTTCCTGAATATTTCAGTAAAGATCCAATCACAGTTTTATAAATTCCAGCTTCACGCGGAGATTAAAGTGATGACGTTTGCTTTCTTCTCTGAAGTGCAGCATCTTTTCAACATTAAAAATCTTCTATAAATTACTCATCAGCCCGTCTTTAATAAATTATCACAAATAAATAATGTTTTCACTACTATTGCCATAAAGCAGGAGGGTTAAGCTTTGCTCATATGCAGATATATATCTATATATTGTGCTGTCAGTTACAGAGGTAATATATCAAGTGTTTAATAGCCCTTCGCAATTAAATAGAACACCATGACTTCCTTTCTTTTCATTAAAATTCAACTCTCTGTTATGAAAACCAGCAGTTTCTGTGTCCAGGTGTTACGTCTTAGTAACATTGTGTAGAACATGTAAGCAAAGACACAAAAACCTCACATGCTCAGACGGAAACCAGCTGCATGCAGACTAAGCAAAGATCTCAGGAGTCATTCAGTCCACAAAAATGGAAATTCACAGTAATTCATCAACAATTGTATAAATGTGTTATTTTTTTCACCACAGGCACTAAAAAGTACAAATCTTTTACATTCAAAAACTTACACAAAATGCATTTCTTCTGCTGAACTGTTTTGGTTGTAATAGTAAATGAAGAGCAGTCTCGTAAATCCAGTTTTCTGTGTGATTCTTGTCAGTGGCACTGAACAGACATCAGCAAACTGCATGAAATAAAATTTAAAAAGCAGCTTAAAGCTGCCTTATGTAACTTTTACAAAAAAATGTTTAGTACATCTTTATTGTGTCATAACAGGATAATATGAGAGATAATCAGTGAAAAGAATCTTCTCTGCCTTTTTCCAATGCAAACTACAACAATACACCATTTATTCTGAAGCAACCAATCAGAGCCAGGAGGAGGGTCTTAGCGCTGTCAATCACTCTCATGCTCTTTGATAAACATTTCCAGGATTAGAGAACTAATATCTAGAGAAACTCATCTATGCATTCATCTTCAGTCGTATTGATTACTGTAGCAGCGTCTTAAACGCTGCCACAGCGTTTAAGACGCTGTAGCAGTCCACGAGTCCACGAGCTGTCCACGAGCTGCAGCTGATCCAGAACGCTGCTGCTGGCGTTCTGACTAAAACCAGGAAGTTGGAGCACGTCACGCAGTTCTAATGTCCTTCTACTGAGAGAATATACTTTAAACTACTAGTTTATAAATCATCACAATACATTAAAGATCTGCTGCTGTATCACCTTCCAGAGCCCTCAGGACTTCTGGTTCTGGTTCTGCTCTGAATTCCCAGAACCAAACATGGAGAAGCAGCATTCAGCTTCTATGCACCATAAATCTGGAACCAATTTCCAGAAAACTGCAAAACAGCCGAAACACTGAGTTTGTTTAAATCCATACTAAACCCCAGCTGTTTACAGTTGCTTTTGAAACATCATAAATGAAACATTGATGTGTAATGATGGAACTTGACCAAACATAATGTTTCTATTACTGATGTGTTTTAATGATTTAAAGCACTTTGAACTGCCTTGTTGCTGAAATGTGCTATACATATCAACTTGATTGATTGATTGATTGGGAGACTGACACTAATGCTAAGGCTAGTTAGCATAGCATGGCGACAGATAAACATTTTTTTCTGTAACAGTGAGTTGTTTTTCTACAATACGCTCAACATTAGCACGTTGAACCGCATACATGAGCCTGATTGGCAGCGTTAAGACCCTCCTCCTGGTTTTGCATTTCTTCAGGGAGGAGATCAATTTTTCCAGATTCTCTGTCTCAAACCTACTGTCACGACATGGCAAATGTATTTGTAAAAATTACATACAGAGTTTTAAAGGAAAAAAATATCCCTTAAATAAATCTTAATGTGAAAAGCTTCAAAAAATATAATTTGTAGTTTGAAATGTATATTCTGAACATTTAATCTGGCGTTTTAACCTTCATTTTTAATTCTCCAGACATGATGCAGCAACACTTGTTGACCTACAAACACAAAGCTCACAAATGCAATCAGTATGTGCTTCAATCCATGTGAATTACAGCTAATTATCACCATTTAACGTACCAACAGGGTCTGCACAGACAGTTACAGACTGAAGGACTCTTTCAGTGGCAAACAGATGATGGCACTCAGGTAAAGTGAGAAGCGATGTTCAGGGAGGGCGTGTTGGCTTGTTTTACAAAGACGAGTCAAATCAAGGTCACAGAAGCTGCGTGTCAACATGAGAGATTTACCCAAAGGGGGAAACATGACCTCTTCCTCTACTAAGATGGAAAAATGTTCTGAATTCAGCGACGTTGTGATGCTGCTGCTATTTTAAAAGATCCCTGTGGAGACGGTGGTTTGTTTTGTGATCTCTGATGTGTATAAACTCCCAGATTCACTAAGATTAAACTCAGCAAGAGCTAATTATCGTGGCTGACTCTCAGCTTTGACCTCATTATGAGAAACACGAAATGCGGGCTGCAGCAGAAGCCGCCACCGCTTGAAAGAAAAATTACGTACATCAAGATTCGCTGCAGCCGCCGCAGCAACTGGCACCCAGATAGAGACGCACTGCAAAAACACAAAATCTTACCAAGCATTTTATCTCATTTCTAGTTGCAAATATCTTAGTACACTTGAAATTAGACAAAACTAACATGCAAATAACTTTTTAGCAGAATATAGGAGCTTGTTTTATGTGAATAATTCCTTAATATTGATTTTTTTAAAAAGTTCTAGTTCCATTGGCAGATTATTTTATTTACTGGTGAAATAATCTGCCAATGGGAATAAATATTGTTTTTAAATCAATATTAAGGAATTATTTACTTAAAATAAGCACCTATATCCTGCTAAAAAGTAACTTGTTAGTTCTGTGTTATTTGAAGCATAATAAGATATTTTCACTAGAAAATACTTGGTAAGATTTTTTTATTTTTGCAGTGTGTGATCAAAGTTTTCATAAACCTTTAATTTCATTGAGCTAATTAACTGATGCATTAATAAATATTAAGATAATTGTGCTTTAGATAATCCTCTGTCACAATTCTTCCTAAAAAAATAAATCTAGCTGAAGCTGTTGTTGTAAAGTTAATATAATTTTATGTATTTTGATTGATCTGAGTGTCTTAAATCTTTTAATTAGGGTGACTTTCAGTTTTCCAGAGTTATGAATATAACATGACACAGAGGGCCATTATGATCGTCTCTTTATAAAATCAGCTAATGGAGTGAATCTTTGTTGTTCATGTTGATTAAAGATATTTAATATGCGCCCATTTTTAATTTTCATAAATACAAATGAAAGCGGAGATAATTAATTCTGTTAAACCTCATTTGAAGGATTTTCTCAGCAGTCGGCTCACGGCATCAGCTTCAGGCTCTGCAGGATGTAGAATATACACAGCAACACAACAGGTCAGAGGCCCCCAGGCCTTCACTTGGGCCCCTTCACAGGATTACTCTTCACACAAATATAAAAATAAAACAACAAAAAATCTTTTCTTCTGCACATTCATTCACAACAGGCTCACAGGAGATTCCTCTAAGTATTTACACGTTTATGTTTGCAGAGCAGATTTCAAACTGAAAACTTTAAAGTGATGTAAGCAGAGCAGCTGCTGTCATTCCTTCATCAAGAGGAAATTTAGATTTATTTAAAAAAAATGGAAAAAGACAAATTAGTTTGAGGGTCATCAGCAGATTATTGGTTTTTCCGAAAATATGATTCTCATCATGAAACGGTAAATAAGCTTGACTGAATATTATAGTAGTTTGAATGAGTTGGTCATAAGTAAAATTTAAAAGTGTTTAAGCCACAAAAAAGTGACTCTAATGGAATATTTACTGGCCGCTTTTTTAGGTACGAGATCAGATTTCTGGGAGCAGTTTAGCACCACAAAGCAATTTCTGAAGTTCCTCTGTTTTTATTAATTATTATTTTAGTTTGTATTTTCCCCCAAAGTGGATGTTTTACTTTGTCGCCGTGTCTCACTTCCTGTTAACTTTGTGTTCTGACGGCTGCGCGCACCGTCCGACCCGATCAGATGACAAATTGGATCCACTGTTTTGGTCCTTATGTGGATGAAAACACTTCAAAAAAACAGACTGGGCTCCACTGTAAAATAAATGTTGTTAACCCAAAACCTTTCACAATCTACTTTCAATCTTCTCTTTGATAATAAAATAATCTCTGATTCACTGCATAACTTAAATACTAGAACCAAAATCTAATGTTTCATTCAAACTCTTGAAATCTGCTCTGCAGGTGTCTCAGCCCATAAATTTACACTCCTTTTATTATTTAATAAAACATAAACCTTTATGAGGAAGTAGTCTTCTAGTTTTACCTAAGTGACAGTTACGATACAAATGGCACAATGAGGTTGAAGTTTCCCCAATAAGTGGTTATTAAATATTAACCAAAGAGAGAATATTCTATTTAAACTGGTCGTTGTAAATGTTTTCCAAGAGTAAACAGCAGAGGTAGGTTGTTCACTCAGAAGAATAAATGTAACTTTTAAACTAGAGAGGCACCGATCCGATATTAATATTTGTATCGGTCCCGATATTGAAAACAATCGGTTATCAGTGTCGATGTGGCCGATCCATCAGGGCAGATCTATTCAGTATAACTCTATGCTTTGTGCTCTGAGCAAAGTCATGATTTATTATACATCATATTTTGAGTTCCTAATTGCACTTCCTGAACCATTTAAGAAATGATCAACATATTGTTTTTGCCAGTTTCTTTACTATTTATTTTACATTGGTTGTTAAACTCCTAATTGCACTGATGGAACAAATTAAAGGAGTAATATTATGTTTTCCTGTCACATAGAGCCATTTTATGGCACAATAAAGCCATAAAATTGTGCCAACAATTGGGACAAAGTTTGTCCCAATTGTTATAAAAATGTTGGTTATGTCAAATATGATGTAAAAGAAATTTGACTTTGTAATTTAATGCCTTAAAATTGGGCCTCTGTCTCTTTAAAAACTCCTGAATTTTTCTGATGCTCCACATTCAGGATGTCATCACAACATGGCTCCTATATTAACCCTTTCACAACGTTTTTACCAGCGTTGCTCTGAGAAATGGCTCCTATAATGAGCTCAGCAGAGGTTTTTGCTAATTGCTGCTGGCTAGTCTGAAGGAGCTGAGAGAGAGATGGCTGCTCTGTGAGGCAGAGGCTCAGCAGCCTGGAAACTTCAACTCTGAGGAGGAGCTTTGTCCTTGAAGGCGGGGCTAGGTCCAACCAGCCGTTTAACACAGCTGAATGGTTGTCATGGAGATCAAATGATTTCTCAAACATGCATGAAAGAATCAAGGCAAAACTCCAGGTTTGTTTTTGATGAGGGACTAACATTATAACACAATATAAAGCTTAAAAACATTGATTTTACATAACACTGCCCCTTTAAAGTTGTTGTTTTCACATGTCTGACCAAACTTGTGAAGTTATTGGTGTTTTTAAGTGACCTGTACAGGTGCAGAGTTATCAAATACATTTATCATTCGGTACATTTCTATCTTAAGAAATGTTTTAAGTCAATTCAGAACCGTTTATCTGTATTAGATCAGTATCAGCCGATACTAAACCTCATTTATTGATATCGGAAGTGGAAAGAAAATGGGTCGGTGCGTCCCTAATTTAAACTAGTTTTCCTATGTTCTCTTTTTCATCTTAAGTCTATACTATGACTATTGGTCACCTTTTAAACCCCTTTCATTTTGGACGTGTTATTTTACGTAGGCACAGCATATTCGAATTTTAAACATCCTTAAGTAACAATTGAGAAAAGGCGCGTCCTCAGATGGACACGGCGGTCACGCCGCCGCTGCTGCCGGACCCCTGCTCCAGGTCCTCCATCACCAGCTCCCGCTCAGGAACGTGCTTGATCCGCCTGGAAGCGTTCTTGTCCAGGCTGTTGAGCGAAATGGGCTCCACGGACGTCTGCACGTTGTTGGCCGGCAGCACCGAGTTGCCCTGCAGCCTGTGGGAGTAGCTCTTCCTGCGCTGACCGTCCGCCGCGCACAGGCTGATCTTAAACACGGCCTGGAAACCCCGCCGGAAGTTCTCGTTGAAGAAGCCGTAGATGATGGGGTTGACGCTGCTGTTGAAGAAGGCCAGCCAGTGAGCGAAGGGGTAGATGTAAATGTTGATAATCCTGTACTGCTGCTCCGTCAGGCTGGCGTAGTCGCTCAGCATCATGAGGGTCCAGAGAGGCAACCAGGAGAGGATGAAGAGCAGAGCGACGATCAGGAGCATTTTTATCACCCGCTGCTTCTTCTTCGACACGCTGTGACGGTTATCGGCGCCCGGCTTTCCTCCCGTCGGAACGGCGGTTTTGAAGAGCGTAATCCCAATCCGGGCGTACATAATCACAATAAGCGAAAGAGGGGCAAGGTAGATGTTCGCAAACAGGACGGTGGTGTAGATTTTCCTCATTTCCTGGTTGGGCCAGTTCTCTCTGCACCAGTAGAAGGGACCGGTCTGGTTGTCGTAGCCCAGTAAGACGCGGACGGTGTGCTCCTTGGTCACCTGCAGCATCACACCGGACGGACACATGATGGATATGGCCAGGACCCAGATTACCACGATGATCAGCGACGCCGTGGAAATGGTGAGCTTCTGCTTGAATGGGTAGACGATGCATCGGAACCTGCAGGGTTGAAGAAGAAGATTCTGTTTGGGTCGAGCTTATTTGAAGCACATTTCTGCAGCAACAACACTGCAAAAACACAAAACCTGACAGTATTTTTATCTGGTTTCTGGAGCAAATGTCTTAGTACAGTTGAAATAAAACAAAATATGAAATATGAGCCTGTTTTAAGCAATAAATTCCTTTATATTGATTAAAAAGTTTGTTAGATTATTTCAGATAAAACATTTTTCCCTTGTTGGCGGTGAAAATGGTTTTTCACTTTTACTTAAAACAAAATCACATTTCTTGCTGAAACGTTGCTTGTCAGTTAGTTTTGTCTTATTTCAAGTGTCTAGTTTCTATAAACTTGACAAAAATTACTCGGTAAGATTTTGTGTTTTTGCTGTGAGAGCAGTTCAAATTGTTTTACATCATAAAAATTATACTAATAATAAAACAAGAAATAAACATTTAATTTTGTCAAATGCAATCATCAAGCAACGATTACTTAAGTTACTGATTATTCTATCAATTAATTGATTAATCTGATAAAAACTTTGCAAATGTTTCATTTTTTGCATAATTTTAGAAAAACAATAGAAGATGCAAATTAGCAAATAATTCCATTTCTCTTTTAAATAAGAAATTAAATGTTTTATTGGCTAAAATGCAATAACACAACATTCCTTTAGCAGCTAAAAAAATACTGTCTATTAATCTGTGTATTGTTCTTTAGATCAATAACTGAATATCAAAAGTCTTTAATCATTGAGGTTTAAGTTAAATGAAGAGTCCCAGCCTGCATTCTTAGCCACAGCATTATAAATATGGAGGCTATTAGCAACAGCTGCTCTTCATCTCCCTTCCCTTTCTGAACCTGGTGGTCGTCTGTCTGAGGAGGTGACTTTGAGTCGTTTTGAAGTTAATGTGTCCTTTCCGGAGGCGCTGATGTCCTGCAGGGATTTCACATAATGACAGTGACATCACTGGACACCTGACCTCCGAGGAGAACGGCTGTCATTTTTAAGCTTCCCTCCGTTTTGTCCTCTGATGCAACTCGACGCTTTGGCTTGTTCTACGCAATGCAACACCGCGCGGCTTTTGGGGTTTTTTGTGGCGCTAGCTTCCCTTTTTTGCAACAGTTAGACAGGAAATAGGCGGATATAGTAAGGCTCCTAAGGTCAAAGGTCAAACCCTTGCTGGCTGCGTCAAGAACTGTTGACTGTCATGGCAACAGATCCTGTATCTAGGTCATTCATGAACCACCACAAAATTAGTTAATTAATTCATTTTAATTATTTATCATATGTTTTATAATAATCATGTTGTATTTTCTTTTTTGTATTTACTGGTTGTTGTAGTTAAGTTATTTTAACCTTGTTAGTTTTTTTACAGATAAATTATTCACTGTCCCTGGACAACAGGTGAAACGTAGCATTTTGGCTGCTTCTGGCACATTTACAGAAATGTTAATTAGTGTGCATTATCCCTCCTAAATAAAACATTGAAATTTCAAATGGAGCCGTGCAAAAATGCATTTTACCAAAAAGTCTTTATCAAGAATTAAAACATAAAAATGAAGATCAACATGTTTCGTTACAACTTCTTTGTCCTCTTTCTAACTAAACATGGCAGACATTTTCAGAAGCTGCATGGATTTCTTCTTCTATGGTTTCAGTAGTTTAGTCTAGTAACATCCAGTTGGTAATGCTTTTAAAATGAAAACTTGAATTTCACAATAACGTAAATTTAAACTGATATTCAACTTACAGTCTGACAAAAAAACCTAAAATATCTCGTCTTTATTTATCTAACAGTTACTAACTCGAGCTTTCTGCTGCAGTCAGTGGTTTTTAGTTGTTATTCAATCAACCAAACTACGAGCCTTTTGTCCTGTTAGCGCCTGTTTGTTTTGGCTATATTTACCCAGAATCCCTTGTGCTGTAGTCCACTTCCTTGTAAAACAAAGGTTATATCTTTTAGGGCGTACATTTTTTTCCAGGAAACTTGTCCTAAGTTGCATTTGCTCAGACTTGTTTTAATGAAGAACATTCTAATAACTCATAAACTCAACTGTTTATTACTTATTAATCTGAGGTTTGTAGATTTTTTTTATTGTTTTTATTTTCTGGCTGCTTCTCTGAACATTTTGCTGTCTGGATTTTCTGGGATGTTCACTCCTGGAAAGGCAGATGTCTTTTGTGTTTGTCACAAGTGAATAACCTTTATTTCAGTTGAATAACGGACATTAAATAGATCAGAAATCACATCCTGATGCTGAACAAATTGATGTGCAGTACCAGCTGCTTCACTAACGTCATTAATGACATATTTCATCTTTATTTAATGAAACTAAAGATGTGTACAAAGGTTTTCATGTACAGTCTTAATATTTTCAGTTATTTTTGAACAATTAAATCAATTTGACACCCAGTAAAAACTTGAACAGCTTTATTTTTTTGGAGACATGCATGCTGAAGCTTAATTATAATAATTCATATTTCTGCTCATTTTTAAAACAATTTTAGCCAAATTTAAGATGTCTTCTACGATTTTTTCTTTGCATTTGTTTGTTCAGAGTGTGGTGGGGGGTGGAGGGATGGCTGTTGTTTTTATTGCAACTTTAGATAGTTTTTATTCATTTTATTTGTCACAATGATTCGTTTTATTTTTTGTGGACTTTAAGATCGGCCTCTGTTTAGTAAAAACCCCATGAGTGAAAAAAATAAACCGTTACCTGTCAACTGCGATGGCAACCAGTGTGAAGACGGAGGCTGAGACTGAAATCCCCTGAACCATGCCGCTCATTTTGCAGACCAGGCTTCCAAATGGCCATCCTGTTGACAGAAAAATGACGTTTAGCCTGTTTCCTGCAGGGAACCTGTTCAAAAAGACGACAGAAACACTCTTAAGCACAAGTTATGACTCATAATGGGGCACTTAAGGTTCAGTGAGGCAAGCATTCAGTTTTAATAGAGACCATTACCTGCTGAGGCCTGAAAAATCCAAACTGTGTTTTAGCAATGTCACGTTTGGTGGAGGTTTAATGGAGATTATGGTTTGTTTTTACCTGAATCTGTCCGTCCCACCGCAAGTAAGGTTTAAAATCACATTTAAAAATGTTCAGGTTTTACAAAAATAAAATACATAGTAAATAAAGCTAAAATTGGAAGCGTTTAATATAAATGTAACAAGAAATCCTACTTTGCAGTCTCAGTATTGTCCACCTGGCTGGATTTTGGCATGTTTGCATCAATTAATGGCTTAGTTAAATAAAAGGATCTTAAAAACTGATCAAATACCTCATTTGTCAGAATCAAGAGACTGGTCCAGAAATCAGTGCCTCCTAGGTTTAAAGGGGATCTATTATGCAAAGTTTACGTTTAGCATATTTTTGTATTTCTATTTAGTTTCTACTGTTTAAAAAAACACTCAGCTGTTTTTTTTAATAATTTAATGTTTTTTGGTGACCGGAAAATGAGCCGTTTCAAAATCCTTCAGAATGTGACGTCATAAATCAATGGGATATTTTTGATTTGGACAGTTGGGCAAATTGATGCATTAACTCATCCAAAAAGATCCTCTGCTTTGGCAGGCATTGACTTTAGAGTTAAGCAAAAATATTCCTGTATTTTGTTGGTCTTCATTATTCAAACTTTTCTGTGTGAAACAGTTTGAACAGTTTGTGACAAAAAAACAAACACTTTTAGTTATTTTTTCATTTATTTCTTAAGATGTTCCTGTAGAAAACGTCCCAAATTATCTTCAGTCAAAATTCTTATATCATATTTTCCAGAGACTATAAGGTTTGTCACAATAAATAATCACACGGTAAATTAAAACAAACTAAATAATTTCATACTTAATTTGTTAGTTACAAGTTTGTGTAATGTTTTTGTGTTTATCTTCTCAATAATAACAAACAAAAAGACAAAGAAATGTTGGATAATTCCTTTGCTCTGGAACTCCTCCACGAGTGTCGGTTCGGGGCGTTTCAGCGGGAACGTCGATGGGAGTTTCAGCGGGAACGTCGATGGGAGTTTCAGCGGGAACGTCGATCGGCGTTTCCTGTCTGAAGGGATTTGTCCACAGAAACGCTGCAGCGAACCGAGTGGGAGCCGTTTCTCTGGTTCCAGCCTGCAGAGGTGCTGAGCAGTGTGGGAGTCTTCATCACTCAGTCAGATTGTTCGCCTCTGATTTCTTCAGGGATTCGTCACTGTGCTGTTTGTATTGATAAGAACGTAAAGTAAATTGTAGAATTTGTGATTTTAATAGTGCTTAAAAGTAGCTGGAGGAAATCTTTTGTGAGTCTGAAAGGAGCTTTTGTTTAGTGTTTTCTTTGCTCTCGCCTCGTCTTTGGGCTTTTCGTCCTCCCCTTCCATTTCTTCCTTTTCACCATTTTTTCTAAAGGAAGCTTAAGACTCTCAGAGCAACACATTGAGCTTTGTAATCCTTTCAAAAGAGGGAACTTCAATCAGGCTTGTGCCAGAGTCCCTTTACAACACCTACCTCTGGGTAGGCCTAGAATAGGAACCATTGTGGCCTGAGGTTTTACTCTTTAGTTGTATGTAGAGAGGAATATTATTTTTGAACACACAGTTAACAAACCGGCCCTGGTGGCCTGCGTCAGGGAGAGGGAACCGTTATTTCTCATCATAAGCCATATTTATTTTGGGATTCTGCCAGAAGATAACAGAAGAACAAACATCCCATAAATAAATAAAAAAAATATGTATATCTTTACATATCAATGTGACAGAATAGATGTTGGACACCTCCTTCCTTTTAATTTATTTTATTTAAACTGAAATCTCTCTGTTTTAATCTGAAAATTATTTATCGAGCTGCACTTCTCCTGTTGAGCCTGAAGGTGGCAGTAAGCATGTAGTTGCAGCAGTTCGCCACCAGAGGACGTAGCAGCAAGATGTCAACTCAACACTGCAACAGATGTAGGTCAATGGAGACGATCATTGCTGCTCTCAAATTAACGGCCTTTGAAGATAAAACAAAAAAACTGTAAATTTTCCCCAGAAAACTCACAAATTTCCTAGAAAAAAAACGTGAAAACTTTTGAGCTCTAAAAGTCAATAATTTGCAAGAAAAAAACAACACGATATTTTGAGATTAATCTCAGAAATTTTCTAGAAAAGCCTGAAAATTTCTGAGTTTCAGAAGTTGAAATTTGTCCGTCTTTGCTTAAACTTTAAATTTGGCAGAAATGTACGTTTTTTTTCTATCTGCAATGGCCGTAATACGCTGTCATACATACCTGTCGTCTGTTAACAGGTAAATATAAATCAGTAACTCAATTACCGTAATGCATAAGTGTGTTTGAACTCCATGCTTCTCTCCTGACTGTGTTGTGTTTGTTACTTTGAGCAAGCTAGCAGCTTAAGATTGATTAGGTAATTGATGCTGCCGCTAGTCTGGAGGAGTTGTTTGTGGTACTGGTGCTCTGAAGGCAGAAGCTAAGAAAGGTGATTTTTCATATTTCTCCCCCTTTAAGTGCCATATTTTTATTAGCTGTGTGCAGAAAATCCAGCCTGTGTAATTAATGTAGAACTTGTTTCACTGTGAGGATCGAGTTACTAAAATAAAATCTGCTTTCATTAATATTCAGATTAATGAAAGGACTGCATATGAACATTGTGTCCTGGTAAAATATGAGCGCAGTGGAGAAGAGTTTCAGCGTTTCTGCTGTGGAGTTCATCAACTTGTTTCAAGTCTGCATCAATTCTGGCAGAAGTTCAACTTAATTTCCTCGTCGTTCCCTTCGGCTAAATCAGTGGAATGAGAAATACCTTTCCTGTTTTTAATCATGAGCAGCAGAAAAGTCTCTGGCTCTGTTTTCAGAGTCCGTCTCTTTCCACTGAACTGCTTGGCTTTTCTCTCAGTTGTTGAAACTGTAGCTGCTGCAGCTCCAATGCATTCTGGGATGCATTGGTTTGGTGATTTTCTTCTAGTTCACTCATCGGAAAAATAAATTCAGTTCCAGGGTTTTATGACTAACGTTGTTTCAATTCTAAACACAAAATATAAAAACAGTTCACCTACTTTCTGCTCAGCACTATGAAGAATTTTGAGTTCACATTCAGAAATGATTGTAGATATACGTATTTAAAAAAACAAAAAAAAAGTTTGAAATTCATCTTTTCTAGAAAAACAAAAAGTATTTCTGAGTATGAAAAGTAGAACATTTTGAACTTTTCAAACTTAGACATTTACGGTAAATGTTTTTTTCTAGAAAATTTCCAAGATTGATCTCAAAATGTGAGTTTTTCTTTCTCAAATTTCCAACTTTTCAAGCTCAGAAATGTCCTTGTTTTTCCAGAAGATTTCTGAATTTAATCTCATGGCTTTTTAGTACAAAACTGAACCAAGTCTGCTGGACTATCAGGTGTGAAAACACCCCAAATAAAAAACAACAAAAAAACTCTGCTCAAGGAAAATGATAAGAAATGAAGAATTATTGTGATTTTATTTTTGTTTAACTTGCTCTATAAACTAAGCTTTATTGAAACAAATAAACTTCACTACTTAAAGAATGTGTAAGTCGTACAGACAAATGTAACCTTTTCTAACATTAAGAATGGGTTTTCTTACGTTGAAACCTGCTGCTGTTTTTATCCACGTTTTATGACGTAACTAAAGTCTGGTTTTGAGTAGACGAAGACAGATGTGGTTCTATTTATAATTAAACAGAAGATAAAAATTGTGGTTGTTAAAAGACAAATATTTTTCATCATATCTCTTAGTAAAAAGATTTTGTTCCACAATTAACTGGATCTGCATCAGCCACGTCTGTCACTCTTGAATTGAAATGGGCGTTTGGACAGAATCAGTCTGGCGGTCAGAAATGGCCCCCGGCCCACAGTTTGGACACCCGGGCCTTTGACTGATGACGTCGATCTGTTCTGACATCCAGATGAAAAACCTTCTGTTTCCAAACATCACAGCGTTGAGCTCGTCGCCGTCGCATCGAAGCGCAGCAGAGATCATGAGTCTTTCATCACAAAGCGTCCAGATGAAGAGCAGCTGGACGGCTGATGAGCTCTTCCCGTTTCTGATTTACTGATTTCTTTGACTTACTCAGTTTCTGATCTCTGACGTAAACAAGCCTTTTGCCTTCTGCTTGCTGAGTCCTTGATGTGCCTTTTTTTCCTCTCAAGGCGCCGCCTGCTTCAACTTGACCCCTTTTTCCACACCACTGCTTTTTCTATTACCATTTTGCTCAGATATGAAAGGTGTTGGAGTCTTTTCTGCAGCTAAATAAAATGGCAAATAGGCCAAGATTTCATATTACTTTTCTAGTCATACTTTAAAAGCTCTTGATATTACAGCCATATCCACCCAATCATACACCGATCTGTGAGCAACTTGGGGTTCAGTGCCTTGAATATGAGGGCAGATTGACAGGAAGAACCTGGAATTGAACCGTTAACCTTCGGATTGCTACTCCACCCAGTGAGCCTCAGTCTTTTTCTTTCTTTTGTCTCATTTTTTTCTCAATCTCTTCCTGACTTCCTTTCATTTTTTTCCTCTAAATATGAACTAATTTTAGAAATACATAAGCAAAGATAATATTTGTTACAGAAGTCGGCATGGCCGATATAAACGTAAAGATTTATTACAGTGTTTGGTGATTCTATGGTGATAAAAGTGATGATAAAAAAATATTTATTACTATTTTTGTAAGCAACTGTATGGGACATCAATCACAAAAACAAACACTGAACTTGAGAAACAAACATTTGTAATTTAAAAGGACAGCAGTCACATAAAGAAGTTTGATTTGTCACTAAACTGTAAAGTAGCTGCATATATTTCTTAAAATTTATTGGTATTTATTGATGCTCTCATTGAAAAAACAGTAGAGAAAACAAAAAAAACTAAAGTCATCATTAATTTCAATAAATTATGATGTCAATAAATCAAAATTCCCATGATTAGAAATTTATCACAACAAATCATAAATGATACAATAAATGCCCACCCCTAAACATGAATATGTTTTTTTCCTCTCTGATGCTTATTTAATAACTTGTTTAGATGCAGTCAGCTGGTTTTTCTCTTTCTTTTTTTTTTTTTACACACAATGTGTAAAAAGAGAAAAGATGAAAAGTACAAAGTCAAAATTACAACAGGCGAAACACTGCAACCACACAAATGATGCAAACTCCAAAACACACAGAAACACAAAAAGCAAACAGAAAAACAGAAGCAAAAACCAACAACAAAACAAATGCAAACAATAAAATGCTGAAACCACAGGAAATGAAAACAAACTGGGAAAATTCAGCTGCAAACTGGCTCCATAAATCAGGAGTCCTCCAACCACTAGGGGGAGTCCATTGGCAAATTATTTCACTTAAAATCTCTTATTAGTAAAATAATCTGCCAATTGAAATATGAAGACATTATTTACTTAAAACAAGCTCTTATATTTTGCTGAAAAGTTACTTGTGACTTAGTTTTGTCCTATTTCAAGTGAACTGAGACATAAACACTAGAAACTAGACCAAAGATACCTGGTGACATTCTGACTTTTTAACTTTCAGACCTCCAGCTCTCTCTTTTCCCTTCCATGTTTTTGTTGCAGAACGGAGAAGCATGTTGCATTTATCTGCATAATTAAACAGACGTGTGTTTAGTGGAGCGTTTGGCATTTCCTCATGCTAACGTCATGTTTGTAACAGGAAACTGTTTCTCAAATATTTAAAAAAGGTTCAATGATAATAATAATTGTCATCATGTGCGCTCATTTCCATATTTATTGGATGAGTTTGGATACGCACAGTTTCATACACCAGGCTACGTTATTCAATAAGGAAAAACTTTCTTTTCGCCATAAAGTGCAACAACATAGTGAATGTTTGATCATTTGTGGTAAAAGATGCTAAAAAATAATTTCTAAAATTTTAACCAGGTGAAGCTAAAATGATGTTCTGGATATTTACAGTCAAAAGTTGTTTTTTTTGTTTTTTTTGTTTTTTTTACTATTTTTTTCTTCATGTTAAATGCAAAATGCATATATTTTTGTACAGTTAGTTAAATACTGCTTTTAGTGTTGTTCTTTAGCCAAAAGTCCATTTTTCAGTCTGTATGCTCCAGTTAATGATTAATTGATTACTAATCAGTTGACAAATATTTAAAAAAATGATTATTAATTGTTTCAGCTCTAACATATTGCTTTTTAATGCAACTATCAAAAAGACATTAGTGATAATTAATCAATCTTACTGCATTTTATGCCAGAATTAAATCACATTCACCAAAATCAGGAGCTGGAGAGACGAGTTGTAGGAGAGATTGGTGGTAAAAAAGACAAAAAGACGAGTGGATGTGGAGGAGAAAACCTGTTTACAGTGTTTATTATTTCACTGCCAAAAGGAGGCGATGAAGTTTCTGCCAAGACGTTTCCCCAGCTCTGAATTATCGCTCTGGGTTACAACGAGAGGCTTTGATCCGCTTCGTGTTTAAACTGCAACATCAAAAGTTTTGCAAAAACGTAAAACGGAAAGTGTTGTGCCTCTTCCACCAGGCTTCTAACCCTCTACGGCCCTCAGGCAACAAACCACATATCTGTACCTCACATGGCTGCTTTATTTTAGGTTTTGGGGGGCGTGATTTAAAGTACCAACAGACACATTTTTATCCAAATAAAAGAGGCATTGAGGTTGATGGGACCATTTACTTGGAAGAGGTGCAGACCTTTTAATGAAGCAGAGCTGCATGCTACACTTTGCCTCTTACTTGTAAGTTATAGATCACTTTTCTTCAAGATGGCAATAATTAGTCACTTATGAGAGAAATAAGGCAGTTAGTTTTAAGATTGACATTAAGCAGAAATGCCAGAGGCGTTCAGACTGTTTTAAACAAACTGAATCTCTTTTTGGAAGATTGTACTTTTTTTTTTTATTATTATTATTATTGTTTTACCTGATGTTTGATACATTTTACAGTAAAAACACCCAAAGTGAGTCAATTTCTGCGGTAAAAGTCACTTTTCTGCAGGTGTGCTTGAGGAAAATCAGCACCCAGGAAGGTTCAGGTTTGCTTCCTGGTTCATCCGATCAAATGCGGTGAATTATTCATGAGGCGCAGAGATGAAGCCTCATGAGTTCTTCTGCCTGTCTTTTGCTGCTGCTGCTGTCACAACATTTATGGTAAAAAGTTGTTAAAGTGATCTTGCTGTGAGATTGTGAACTTGGTGATAATGTTCAGAGAAAAAATGTTTTCTGAGTTTCCCTGCTGATAGTGAGTTTAGAGCGATAAGTACGTTGACCTGAAGTGAGAAGGTTCTGGAGATAAATCGTGCCTAAGCTTGTAGCAATAAATCATTTAATCGCACAATAGAGATGATATTTTCACCATTTTTGAACTATTACAATACAGTATTCGCTAACTCAGGTAATAATCGTCCTGCACTACAAACTAGATAAACGTACTTGAGATTTTTTATTTTTCCAGTGTACAAATACAGATCATAATACATTTTATTTAAATTTGATATCATCAAACTTCTGACATTTAGGTGTTTTTGTTTGTTTTCCTTTTATTTGTTTTATTCATACCTAACACAGAATTTGGCCAAAGTTTGTAGATGTCCACAAAAGACTTTACATAAAACATGACAGTAACAATAAAAAAGTAAATATTATAGTTTAAGAGCAAATCAAAACAAAATCTGTTTGAGGTTGAGTTGAGGAACTACAATGGAAGAGGGAAGTATTAATCGATACCGATTTGGTATCAATACTATCAATATTTTGTGTCAATCTGCCCAGCTCCAGTCCAAACAGCCACAGATTCCTGCTTCAGGTCATCATTGTACACGACTTATTATGAAACTGATCATTTCAATCAGTTTGTAGGGGAAATCAATAAGCTAATATCAGCTTTGATAAGTATACATTCACCTGCCTACACCTGTCAAACTGACCTGCTGTAAGTTGCCACGGCAACATGTAACACGTTTTTTTTTGTGCCGTGTTAGAGTGAGAAAGCCCAGCAGCTCCTGCAGACAAGCAGCATAAAGCCTGCGAACCGTCACCGCCGCTGCCACAAAGGATCATGGGAGATGTGTGACTTCAACAAACAGCTGTCGGGTAAAATTAGCAAACTGCGTGAAAGTCCTTTGTGCTTCCACTGAAGACGCTTTCCTCCATCACATCTCAAAGGTTCAGCTCCCTGCAGGGATTCGGTTCGCTTTGATCAGTCAGGAAGGCATCAGAGCCGCCATGTTTACGCCGATCGTTTGGTCTTTCCTCCAGAACATCAGCTGCAGATCCGATTTACATCAGCAGGAGGAGTTCAATAATCCTCAACACCGAAATATTTAGAGCAACTTAACCTTTTGGTCACGTGTGTTTTTCCATTAGAAATATATACGACGGCGTTTTGGGGTTACTATAGATAGAAAAAGAAAAAGGAGTAAATTTCCGCTAAAATAAATCTCTGAAATTTTTGAGTTTAAAAGTTGAAAATTTTCAAGAAAAAAAACTCAGAAATATTTTTGCTTAATCTCATAGATTTTCTATTAAAAAGAATGGACATTTTTTTTTAATATGTAAAGGTTTATCTATTTATTTTTTATGGTGCTTATTACACAATATTATTACGGTGCATAATAAGCATCTATAATTGGTACATTGTCAAGAAACAAAAAAGTAAAAAATGCTTAAATGGTTAAACATTGATCACCATAGAAAGATCATTAAAACATCAGAGAAAAGGTAAGAAAAAAACAGCAAATAAAACTAAAACAAAACATCAGAATTAAACAAAAACACAAACCAAAAGGTCAACAATTTTTCCCCAAATGTCTCACTTTTTCCTGAATTTATATTCCACATTAACTTTAATGTTAAATTTCTGAGTTTCAAAATTCAAGAATTTTTGTCTTTTGAAACTCAGAAATTTCCAAGCTTTTTTTTTTTTTTTAGATTAATTAAAACATTTCTCAGTTATTTTTCTTGCTAATATTTTACTTTTCAAACTCAGAAATTAGCAAAATGTTTTGTCTAGAAAATTTCTGAGATTAATCTTAAAATTTCTGAATTTTTTGGCAAACATTTCCTCCTCCTCTTTTATTTTTTATCTAAAACATCCCCAATCTGCTGCTGTAGGAAGAAGATTCTTAGTTAACAATTAATTATTACTGGTACTCCTGCACTGCAAAAACCCAAAATTTATCAAGTATTTTTTGTCTAATCAAGTGTAAATATTTTACTGCACTTAAAATAAGACAAAACTAACTTATAAGCAACTTTTCAGCAAGATATAGGAGCTCCCTTTAAATAAATAACTCCTTAATATTAATGAAAAGGTTCTAGTTTTAATCTCCTGGTTATGGATTACTGCGGCGAAGATTAAAATCTGACATGTTTGCAGTAAAAGCAGAGGATGAATCTGACTGAGAACCGTCACATGCAGAGTCCAAAGGTTAATTAAGACGTCATTCCAGCTTAACGGCTGCTGAACGGAGAATCCACCAGAGAATCTGAGATTAAATGTGGAAATGAAATGTTGTGATGAAAACACTCACACAACAAAACATCAGATCAGACGAGGCGTTTTAGCTCTCTTACTCTCTAAATAAAAGTTGTTTAAACCTGTAAAATGTTTTTCCTTTGAAGCACAGAAACCTGCAAGTTATTTTAGTAAAAAAAGAATAAAACACTTTTTCCTAAAAGGATGCAGTTAATATTTAGCATTTCTTACGGCATCATGCTTTCATTAGAAACACAGTTACTTCCTGTCCTTGTTCTGGATTTGGCCTCATTCAATATGTTAGCAGAATTGGACAGTAACTAGTTACATATACTTAAGTAACTTTTTTTGGGAAAATGTACTTTTAGGAGTGTTTTTACTATGCTGTACTTTTTTGTTTTACTTGAGTAATTTCATTATGAAGTATTTTTACTCTTGAGTAAAATTTCTGGATTTTCTTCCCACTGAATGAAAAACAAACATGTTTTAACCAAAAATCTACCAGACACTCCTGCAGTTTTTATTTAAGTTTTATAAGTTTTTTACTGAAAGAAAAAACTTATTTTGCCTGATTGTGTTATTTATATAAATTATTGTCATTTTTCTAATTAAAATACCAAAATTTCCACTTAACTTTATATTTTGATATGTCCAATGATGATAGATACCTAAACATGTTAAGTTTTACTTGCTTGTTTAAGTTTCTAGCAGTCATATTTTCTTTCCAGCAATTTGAATCAGATAAATGTTGATGATCTCTGTAGCTCGGTTGGAAACAACAGACCTATGCAACCTAATCGATAGTAAAAAATTGATGTTAGCAACTCTGCAGCCCATTCCAGGCTCTGTTTCACACTCTGCTCACCTGTAATGATGTTGTCAAGAAGAGTGGTGGGCATGCAGAAAATCCCCACCAGCAGGTCGCTCACAGCGAGGTTCAGGATGAAAAGATTGGTCACAGTCCGCATGTTTCTGCTCCTCAGCACGATGAAGCACACCACTCCGTTTCCCACCATGCACACCAGAAAGATCAGCAGGTAGGACACGATGAAGATGGCGGCGGTGGACGGCTGGTGCAGGTAGTATCCAACATACGTGATGTTCCTCCTGGGAGTGACGAACTCCACCGTGGAGTTATATAACGTCCAGTTGTCGTACAGTTGAGTGGAGTTGCTCTCTAGTCCTTCGTTCATTTTAAACCTGAAAAATTAGACAATTTTTTAGTCAGTTTCTGTTAAAGGTGACTTATTATGCTTCCTTAAACAGGAAACATTTTACGCACAAAATCATTCTTGATGATGATGTTTTAGTCTGCTCACTTCTGGCACTCCTTTCAGAATGAGATGTTTGAGGGCACATGTGTCAAACTCGAGGTCCGGGGGCCAAATCTGGTCCACTGTAGCATTTTATGTGACCCTCAAGACTCCAAATAGAATGGATAAGTCCATCCAGTTCATCACAAATCCACAAAAGTCACACAAAATCCCCACATTTTTTTCTGATTTTACGGCAAATTTTCCTAAAAACTGGTCAAAAACATTTGGTTTAAGTGACTGCTGCTTCAGCTTTACAAACTATAACTTCATGTCAAGTTATAGTCCGTTACTGGCACTGCTGTTTTTAAAAAGTCATATTTAACATCATGCATTAGCACAAATATTGTAAAAAACTTTTCACAAATATTTCTAAATTGTCACCACAAAATCTGTGATTGTGACACAAAAACAATCCTGGATGGTTTGGTCAGTGTGAAAAGATGTCCTATTATTTCATTCTCAGAAACTCACTCTGCCACTTTAAATCCATATAAACTGCTGCTGGCCACTCCCACAAGTCATTGTTTTCATTCACAACTAGGCCTATCACCATGACACAAATTGTCCCAAAATTTACCAATTTTCAAGTAATGTAATGGTAATGACATGATAATCCAAGAAAACATTCTCAAAGATCAATAAACTTTGAATTCTAATGAACATTTAAGACTGGAACTGGACCACATCTTAACTATTCAAAATAAATAAAACAGCAGAAACAACAAATAAAATGAATTATGAAGACTTCAAAACAAGGAGCTAGTTGAGACTTTAGTTATCCAGCTCTTGGTAGAAAAAGAAAAATTATAAATCATGCAAATGGAAAATATTGAGCTCGTTTAATTTGTCTTGTGATTAATTGGTATATTGCTTATAGCGACCGGCTCACATGTGGAAATGACCGGTTATGCAACCTTAATGCTTTGAAAAGCAGAAGTGGAGCCTTCTGCACCACCAACAAAAATACAGCAAGGGGTTTCTGGATGGTAAGTCAACAACTAATCATTTGTCTTTTCCAGCAGCCATTGTACAGCACTAAAACCAGATGACCAAACGAAGCTTTGATTGCTAAGTAACTTCCAGACACCAAAAGCTATTGCCAAAAAGCAGTTGGGTGTTTTATATTTATTTTGTTGTTGTTGTTGTTAGGAACAGCTGAGACCCAAATGGAAATACAAAAACCTTCAAAATATGAATTTTGCATAATAGTTCCCTTTAAAGAAAGAGAACACACCAAAAATAATTTCAAACTGACTTAAAATGAGCGATTCATTTTAATTTTGTTAAAGCAGCAGCTGTTTGTTTTTCATTTAGAATTTGCTTTGCTGTCTATAAACTAGTAAGATTTGGTGCGGTTCTCTCCCAGTTTGACCAGTAGAACAGGAAATCAAATGGAAGCATCAGATTGGATGTCAAAAAGCCTTTAGCTACATTAATGCCAGGTATTTCATCTGAAGTCAAACCGTCAAGGCAGTCATGTAGTTTTGGCACGTTTGTTTTCACACACAGCTTTCATACAACAGTACAGATTGCTTCACATTTCTGCAGCGGCTCCTCAGTGAACAGTGGAGTTAATAAATCCGTTCAGAGTTTAACTATCATTAAAGTTATTTAGTGAAGAACCGTATGAATGCACATAACTCCTCACTGTGTCAGAACTTTCCTCAAAAGTATTCATGGTTTCCTTTGGCTACAGAGTTGTTGGTTGTTCAGAGTTCTGCACCCAAACATTTGAATAGAAAATTGAGTGGAAGGAAGACGCACCAGTTCTTGTAAAGCAGTGAAAATATCTTAGTACACTTGAAGTAAGAAAAAAATAACTTACAAATGACTTTTCAGCAAAATGTAAAACATTTAAGTTAATAATTCTTTATTATTTATGAAAAAGTAAAAGTTCCATGTAATAACTTGGAACTAGTATTTGTTTGCTTAATGTTAAGGAATTGCTGACTTAAACCAAGCTCCTATATCTTTTTGAAAAGTTACTGTACAGTTTCTTCAACTGTACTAAGATGTTTGAATAAGAAACTAACCAAAATTACTTGGTAAGATTTTGTGTTTTTGCAGTGTATAGAGGTGACAATTTTATTTTCCAGCAGCTTTTGGTGCCAAAGGTGTCAGAGGAGTTTTCTTCAGCCAGAAAACTCCTCTGACCTTTAACCCCATAGGGAAGCTATGAACTGTTGTCAAGAGGAAGACGAGCGACACCGGATATATTAATCTTTCTGTACTAGCATGTGTGGGTGTGTGGGTGTGTGTGTGTGTGTGGGTGTGTGTGTGTGTGTGTGGGTGTGTGTGTGTGTGTGTCAGAGCAGATTTCTGATCCCAGCCTTCTGCCACTGAAATGGATGAGTTACATAAATGGATCACCAGCTGGAGAAAACATTTTAAAGATGGACCCAGCTCTGATGTTTGACACATTTTTCATCTCATTGTGAGTTTTTCTACATTTGACCAAGTAATGTGGACCAAGTGAATAACTTTAATCCATAAGAAACGAAAAAACAACTAAAACCTTCTCTCTTATACATGCAACCATCAAAACAACTCATTCTCCTGATAGCTTAAGCAGCTGAAAGCCTCAGATTTAATTATTAATGTGTAATAATTGGTATTATCTCATAACAGATCCAACATTTTCTTTTTGGGGAAAATCAGCATCATGTTTTACTGCATGTTGCTTTTTACTGGTTTGGTTTCATCAAAGTTGTTATTCTCACTCTGCCCCTCACAGCTTCGGCGTCTTTTATTTATTGTTGGGAATATCAATCGTAGATTAGCACAGCATAAGCTTATTAAGACTGAACTGGTTCAGACCCGTCCAACAGGCTCTGGAGTTACGACACCTAGTGGCTGCCTGTTGAAACAGCAACAAAAATATTGCTTTTCTTCTGCAGCTTGTTTGCATTAATCTATATTCTCTATGACCAATAATAATGACATTTTTACAGCTCCAGACACATTTATTGGTCCCACTGGTAGAAGGCATTAAGAAAAATCCATTTTTATTGTAGCAGTATGATCTCACTCTGTAAAATGTTGAAATATCCATCCATCTTTCACTCGAGCAGATTTATGCTACAGGAAATAAATGCAACATTAAGACATTATTATTATTATTATCATTATTTTTACAATAACCTCACTATTACCCTTATTGATCCCTGTAAAGAGGGATTTTTTTTTTTCATTTAAAGCTGATTTCAAATTTTTAAGAACTTTCAATTAGTTAATTCTTACATTTCTGTTTATATATTCTTAAATTGTTAATATATTTCTCTTAGTCACTATCTGTGTTTCAATTGCAAATGAGAGCAAAACTTCGTCAATATTTTTGCTAATGTTCAAAAAACGCAATTTTGCAATTGTGGTATTTACATTATAAGAAACACAATTAAAATCAGCCATGAACCAGTTTGTTTATGTGATAAATTGTAAAAAATAAAACACACACATGCTGCGCCATCATCCTCCGATCACTTCCTGTTGTCTTCTTTGTGGTTTCCACCAGTGGCAACTTCTGCTTGTTGATTATGTGACTCTTATGATGGAAAAAAATGGTTTATTTTGCAGTTTTGTGAAGTAAACTAATTTCAATACAACCAAAAAAATCAAATAATTTATCTTGGCACAAAATTTTTTAATCAAAAAAACAGGATCTTTTTTTTTTAATTGCCATGTTTCCATTAAACTAATTTATTTTTCAAATGTCACATTGTACAATTATATGGAAATGCAGCTACTGGCTGCCAGGTTGGGTTAAAGGTCAAATTGAACCAGATCCAAAATTCACTGTCATCTCCAGATCCCCAACTTTTCATAACCACCTGCAGATCCCATCCAGTTCAGTCGTAACACAAATATCAACATATAGAGTTTAATAAACTCAGCTTGAATTCTAACTGGAATCATGGACTTTGGTCCAATGAGACTAATGTTGTTTTCACATCTCATAGTCTGGCAGACTTGGCTTCATTAGGAACCAAAATTACAACATTTGTTCCATTTTCAGCTGCTGCAGTTCGTTTTCACACTGAAACAAAACAAAAACAGCAAAACCTGTTCCCCTCCTCACCTGTGGGGGCGCTGCACCAAGAACCAGAGAAGGAAACAAAACAAAAACATTTAAAGAAGACACTGAGTATAACTTTCTTCTTCACAAAATATAAGCAAAAATGGATGTTAGTGTTTGTAGGATTTCTCTTTTGTGTTTGGTAAAAAAACCACGAGCCATTTCTCCCACTAGCACTAGGCTAACATGTTTGTTTTGGTTGTATTTACCCAGAATGCCCTATATGCTGTAGTCCACTTCTTGCTTTTGGAGCAGTCTCCGGTCCACTTTGTGTTCACATATGCATTCAAACCACACCAGAGTTCCCTTTAACCAAACTCAGACCAGAGTTTGGGTTTTAGTTCACATCTGACTTCGCGTTCATACTTCCACAAACGAACCAGACTTTCTAGACAAATGAACTGGATGGAGTTTAATTAAAGCGGATAAAATACAGGTGTGTGAATGCAGCATAAGATCAAACTTTCTGGCAACAAAGAGTCAGAGTTGGTCAGATTATAAATATAAAAGTCAATATGAGGAGAACCACCCAATACCCTGTAGGCACAGTGAAGGACTGGTCATACTGTGGGCCAGTTTCCCTTCTAATTACCCTGGGAAACTTGTTAAACTATCTTGGGATAAATTGGAGGGCTCTTCTCATGCTGGAAATCCTAATTAAAGTCAGGAATTACACCCAAAAATCTTAAATAAGTTGAGCAGAAAGTGCTGTGGTTGTGGAAGATAAATGTAAGAGTCTGAGAAAGAAAGTTTTTCCTGATAAGAACCCTGGAATAAAATGGATCTTATTCCTTCATCTTTTCTCTCCGCTGCATTAAAGCCTCTCAAACTGATCTTTACCAGATATTTCCTTTATCTTACTTGAATTATACTACATTTAGTTAAAAGATTACTTTAATGATAAATGTTGCACCGATATAAATTCCCTTTTGGGGACGCAGTTCTGTTTAAAACATTATTAATGCCGACTATTTATGACTAGAATACCATCATGCTAATGAGAGCTGCTAAGATTAAGTTAATAAAATAAATGTATTTCTTCACAGCTCAGTATTCTGAAACCCATCTGAGACTGAAATCATTTTTGCTCACTTTCGTTCTGCTTCTAACTGTAACTCTGCGCACCAGACGTCCATGATACTTATTTTATAAAAATCTGAACAGAACCACAAAACGACTCCAGTTCCTGAATCCAGTCATGCAAATAACGGCTGCAGAAAGCAGCTTGTTCACATGTTGAGACCTTGTGCTGCTGAATCGATAAGATCACTGGTTCACAATCAGATCCATCAGCAACAAGCAGCAGAGGTGAAATGGAACCGAAATGGACAAACAGATAAACTCACAGCATCAGATAAAAAATTTGGTTTTTATGCTATCTTTACTGTTACTTCAATTTGCAAAAAATATGCCACATTCTTCTTGTTGCTTGATAAATTATCCAGAAATGGGCACCCAAAAGTAATAACAGCTGTCATCACCTGGAATCTCATTATGAGCTCATTACATCACTGCAGGCTGGTTAACCTGCAGGAAACGTCCTGAAAGACACAGAGGAGGTGATGGGGCTTCATGAAACACAGCAAGTCTTCAATAGTAACGCAATCCGGCGGTGAGTCTTTCTAATGTGGATCTATCCCTTTACAATCACAGGACACCTTAAATGTTTTTGCAAAATCCTCAAATTAAACAAAATATCAAACTTACTGTTACTGTCACTGCTCAGTTTTTCAGCCTAAATTATAGCATGAAGGTTTGATTCACCTCCACTAAAGTGCTGCATGATCAGAACCACAACAAAGAGACATTTTTGGTTAAATTTGATTGAATTATGAGGAAATAATTTAAATGAAAGGGGGAAATATTACGGTTTGGGGAACTAAACCAACATGCATAAGAGAAGAAACAATTTCAATCAATAAATATGATTTTGCAACAGAACCAAAATGTCCTCCTGTAATTAGGCTGACCCTTCATTAGTCAGGATTCGCCCTGAACTCGGGAGAAAACCTCATGTTGTGCCAACAGTCTCTGCGCCTTCATCTGCTTTCCATGCGCTCTCCTTTTCCCTTCATGGGAACTTTGCTCCTCTAATTGCGCTCCTGTAGCGAAGCGCACCGGGGACCCAGAGGGACCTGAGGGGTCCCGGCGCGCTTCACTGATCCCCGCAGCACAAAGAGGAGTCTGTCACCAAGTAATGACTGCGCACTGAGGCGGGGAAGAGAAATGAGACGCAAGAAGCCGCTAATCTACTGACCTGAAACCCTCATCAAGATGTAAAGAAGTGCATACATTAATTTGTGTGATCAGATGTTTGTAAATTATTATGTTTTACTCCTTAGATGACGTCTTACCTGCTTTGAGTCCAGTTAAGTCGACAACCAGAGATGCCCTTTGAGCAGAGGTAAAAAGAGTCCAGCTTCCTTTAAATCAGACATAGATTGAAGGAGCAGCTTCACCGATGAGCTCAGGAATGAAACAGCCGAGCTGCGCTCAGTCTCAGTCCGGCTTCATGTGCGTCGCTGGCACGGGCAGCGCGCAGAGTGAGGGCTGCGCCGCGCCGCACCGCGCCGCGCCGCGCCGTCCACCGCGGCTGCCGCTGCCGCTGCGCTGCGCTGACGTCGGCAGCGGAGAGGAGGGATTAGCGGGGGGCTAATGGTTGAATGATATGCCCCTCCTGATCTCTTCCAGCTGCTGCCTCGGAAATGTCAAGAGTCTGATATTAAAAAGTCAAAGCTGAAAGTGAGAGGAGGAGGCTGCGGTTCAAAGCTCCTCGTATTTATTCTGAAGCCTCGTTTTCTCTTAAGATATTAAATCACAAGTGTCCCATTTTACTGGGAGACATTCCTCAGACTGTGATCCAATGTGACTGTAAAATTATACATCAGTTTTCAACAAAACCATAAGATGGTTTAACAGCAAAGTACTTTAAAATATACTGGATAACATAGTGAAGGAATATACTGAGAATTTTAAAAATACCTTTTGCAAATGATTGGTCTTGTTATTCTTTCTTTGAAGAAGAAGAATCCAGGCAGGTTTCCACTCCCAGCAGCTCTATTCTGGGTTTTTTCCACTGAATTTTCCACTAATAATTTCAAGTTACATTCCACAGAAAAATCCAGTTAAATCTGCAAATAGAAGAAAATGTGGGATTTTATTGTACTTAATATTTGTTAAGGTCGACAAATAACAGCAAACAATAGATACATATATGCATACATTTTAAGTTGTCCAGCCACTTTGCAATACTTAGACAATGTTAGTGGGTCGCTGTTAACCCGGTTGTGACGTCATTCTCAGATCTTAGGCTGCCTTCACACTGCAACCCCAAATGACCCACTTCTGGTTTTTTTCTTTTTGTCTTTGCCTTCAGGTAACCTCTCTGAGCTTTTCATGACAAACTGAACAACAAAGGTCAGACCTTTTTATCTCTAATGTTACCTGATTCTGACCCGCCAGGCTGCGTTCGTCCGACCTGAACGTCATCGATACTCGACAAACGTCACTACTCTGCATCCTGATACGCGCAAACGGGAAGATAAACAACAACCAGAAAGGACAGGAATGCGGATTTAAAATCGTAAGAAACGCTCCTCCTTTAGCTTCCACGTTTACTTCTGAGCACTTCTTCTTTTATAACACGCTGTAGGTGTAACGTTATTGCTCCCCCTACTGAAGTGCGGGACACTTTCAGGTCGTTTGCAGTTCACACTGGAGAACTCATACAAGTCGCATAGATTTGGAAATGTGAACGACCACAGGAAAAAAAAAATCACATTTCACAAAAAATCAGAATTGGGTCACTTGAGGCTGCACTGTGAACAGAACGCAGCGTTAACTAAAAGCGACAAAAAAGGTAGAAAACAAATTTTGGCTGAGGAAAAAATTTGTGTTTTTTAAAGGGTCCTTTAAAACAAAAGACCCTTTAGTGAGACAGTCACCTTCACTGTTTTGCTAATGGTGCAACAAAACTCCCTGCCATCATGTTGCATTTGCATTGACCATAAAGTTGAGCAAATTGAAATTACGAAAAGAAAGAATTGCGAAATTGAGGGGTTTTTTGACATCACCGGAATAACTTAATGTTGCTGTTTAATATCAGACATTGCATAACTGAAATTCATCCATCAGTCCATCCATCCATCCATCCATC
>CAEFZY010013954.1:0-16120 GCA_903066815.1 Brachyrhaphis roseni
AAATTATAACATTTGCCACTAGGTGGCCTCAGTAGATGAACTTAACATTGAATGACATTAAATTAAACAGGTTTCACTACAGTTAATTACAAGAAAGTACCAAGTATATTAATGAATAAAACCAATGAGGTGCCCTTCCATAGCAACATAATAAATGCAATAAAGCAGCATACAAAAAATAGTCTGGCTTAATTGGTTTTGATGTAATACAGTTTTTCTGATTTAAGTGTCAGATCCTCAACTATTTTACTTAAAGGGAATGTATTACGTATTTTCCAGGCACGTAGCATAACCAAATAACTCTTACCTTCAGTTATTATAAAAATTCTGTATAGCCTATATCAGAATAACTTACAATTATTGCACCTTTGCAATATGGTGCCTTGAAAAAGGCCTATGTCTCTTTAAGAAGCTCCTACCCTTTCTTTTTTTTTTTTTTTTTTTTTTTTTTGCAATACTCAATTTAATAGAAAACACTCAATTAATACCGTGTCATTATGACGTCATTACGTCGTCATGTGACTCCCTCCCGGTGCGTTTTATTCCGGAAATAGCTGGTGTGCTTGCATCTCTTTTTTTTAATTTTTTTTTTTATTGTATCAAAATGTTAATACAATGTATAGAAAGGGGGAAAACGAGAAAAACAAAATGCCAGGGGATACAAGGAATAAAAAGGGTACAAGGAATAAAACCAACAGAAAGTATAACACGCTCCTACCCATTCTGACACTCAGCCTTCAGCATATCATGACAACAATGTTCCCCTATTGTGCTGTTTACAATCATTCTCCAAAGTGTTGGACTGAGAATATATATTTTTTTTTACATATGCTCAGCACAGTTTCACCAGAGGTTTAATTGCTGCTGCTCTGACATCTTTCACTTCTTTAAATGTGCCTGTCTATTCAGCTTCTTTTTAGTGCCAGTGGACTATTTCTGTCGAAGTAGAAATATTCCAGAATGCTGTTTTGCATTAGTATACCATTTCTATTTACAAAAAAGTGTACTCTTAATGTTTACAAAATAACTATCCGACTACAACGGTGTCAACGAAATTATCTCAAAATGTGAAAAATGCTCATGAAAAGCATTTCATGAGCATTTTAGTAGATGAAACTACACAACATATATTCAAATGGCAAACTAAAAATAAATTAAACAATATGCTCATGAAGTGAAAAGCAATGGTTTTAGTATAATAATTTACATCCAAAATATCAAATCACATTTTATTTGTACAGCACCTTTCAGCAACAAGGCATTTCAAGGTGCTTTACATCATAAAAACATAAAATTATAAAGTCATAGAATACAGTCAACAACATTACGTTTTGTACATCAGATTATTGATTGTTTCATGATTATGTTTCAAAAGCAACTCTAAACAGGTGGGTTTTTAGTCTAGATTTAAAGGAACTCAGTGTTTCAGCTGTTTTGAAGTTTGTTCCAGATTTGTGGTGCATAGAAGCTGAATGCTGCTTCTCCATGTTTGGTTCTGGGGATGCAGAGCAGAACCAGAACTTATTTACTCACCTTTAAATTGTCCCCAAACACTCCAATGTAGAATTACTTTTGTCCTCAATCCTTTAAATTTTTTTTCAGGTCTTACGTTCTGCCCTATTTCCTGGTCCTGGGAAAACATTTCCCTCAGTTAGTTAAAGCCAGAAATAAAGGGTTTTGTGATCAAATTGTATGCATATAAGCCAATTAACTCTGTGCAGTCATCACAACTGAAGCATTTTAGCCAAGTGTATTTTTCTTAATATCCATCAACAATAAGCATAAGTTGTACAATATAATAAACTGTGAGGTAAAAATAAAGGATAAAATTCAAAACTTTCTCAAATGCAATCACACTGATGATGATTTTATGCTGAAATGTTCAGTTGTTTACAGACCTCCACTCAACTAGGATATTTCATGTCATCATATTTATTTTCTTGCTTTGCATACTCTTTAATAATATCAATAAACTTAACTTGAGGGTGGGGATTAACATGGACTGTAACACTTATTTGTATGCATTGGGACACTTATTTGTAGAGATCTGTGCAGGTTTTCTTCAGTATCACCCCTGCCTACCTCCTTCATATGCGTTTGTGTGTTTTTGTGATCTGTAAATACATGAGTGTGGCAGGGAAGAACCAAGAAAACAGACTTTGTCACAATTCTTTCTGAACGTCCAAAAGTTTCCCATTTTTTGCATATTTTACCAGACATATCAAAAAAAAAAAAAAAAAAAACACCCCAGGATTGCTAAATGGGTGACAAGGCATTCTAGTGTAGGCTTCACTTGACCCATATCTGAACTACTTACTGAGTTCTTATACGCTTTCATGACTTGAGGTTAATAAAGCAATTGATGTACAGTAATTCAAAGAAAAAGTTAGGATAGGTCTCTAATTGTAAAATGAAGTAAAATAAGGGAACCTTATTTACCCTAGCCTTGAACATAACTTAAATAGAACAGAATCTCAATGCTTTAAGCATGAAAAAACGTTCTGGATAAAAGAATGTATTGAAAAAAATCTAAATGCGATGGCTGTAAACACCACAGACAAGACCACTTATTTAAATAGATTAAAAAGGAGACTGAACGGTCTAACTTTTATTGGAAATCTCTTGTCCTAGTGTTCTTTGAATGAGACAATAAGTATTAATGTTATTGCATAACGATTGAATCACATTGTGATATTTCAGAAAAACATATTTTGAATCGGGCAACAAATATTTTACACCACAACCTTCTCTAACTGTTTAAGGACTAAGTCCATCAAAGTATTTACAGCACATTAGCTGGAACTAATTTGTAAAAGATCTGGTAAAAAGTTTACTAAAGTTACCATTTGCTGAAAGAGTGTGTCAGACATTGAGCTAAAAGAGAAAACCGTAGACAGTTCAGTAGAGTGTGTTTTTACTCTTTGCTAGCTTTCTCCAGAAATACTTGAAGCATCTATATTCCTAGATCACAAAAACTATTGGTGACAATTCAGAGAAGTATAAAAACTGATGGTGTAGAAGACAGAAGGTCAGTGAAGTTTCAAACTTGTAAATGTCTTTTTTTAAAACATACCATAAAATATAATGTCTTAGAGCTGCAAATTCAAGACTGTAAATGACAGAATTCCAAAGCTGTATCCATAAACTAGTTAGCCATAAAATAGAAATTATCAGTCAAATACTGCATGAGTCTCTCGCCTCCTGCTAATAGAAGCCCTAAAACATATTTCTTCATGAACATTTGTCCTCTGATCGGCTATGCAGTCATTTATAATGGGCTCAGCATATTTATCAGACTATATTTTCAACTGATTTTAGTCAACAGAGCAGTTTGTGTTGCTTTAAGTTAGATAGTCTAAGTGTCAAAACCATGCATGTGGAAATCCGCCATTAATTTAAGAAAAAAAGGATGAATTTTAACCCCCTACTAATTACCAATAACCTCTCCACAGAACTTTCTTGAAAAACCTCATCTAGTCCCTCAGGTAGAAAAGAATTTGATTTAAGAACCAAATTCTGCAGTAATGAATAAGTGAACAATTTAAAAATTCCTCCTATTTTTCCGGTGTTGTCTCTTTATCTTTTTTTATCTATGTAAGCTGGCCAACAGCTTACATGCTACATAGAAAATGTAGCAAATGTAACATTAGCTATTTACAAATCCCTGTCAGCTACTTCAATGTTTTCTTTTTTTAAATAATCATTCTGGGATGATTTTCAAAACAGATTTCTAAAGATGCCAGAAAAGAACAATACAAATTGTCTGTGTAAATTGCAATCCGAAGCTCCTCACCAAATCTGTAGGGAAGCAATGTGTACAGTTCTACATCTGTTGTGCTCTCCAACCACGTTTTTAGCTCTTTTCTCACTTTCGCTACAGACAAGATTTCCTAGACATGCTCCAGAGGGACCGCATGTCAGAAAAACAACTTTCACCACAGATTGCTAATAAAGTTCTCAGAGCAAGATACTTTTTTTTACTGGAAAAAAGCAAATGACTGTTGTGTAAATACAGAAGGTAATGTTGCTAGATTTTAGGGAGAGCTTGGTTTGTGCGTGTGGCCTGGTATTTGATACAGTGTAAGGACCATTTTCCTAACGAATTCTCCATTGTGGGGACTGACTGCCCAACACCCAGGCCCCATAAGAGTAAGAGCTGTTTTTGGGTTATGTTTAGGACTAAGGTGTAAGATAAAGGTCAAGTAGACTATAGGAATGAACGACAAATGAATGGAAGTCCATGCAAAGTCCTAGTGAAGATAGAAAGACATACTGTGTGTATGTGTGCTGATAAACGCTTTTTTCATCTTAAATGACTGCTTCTTTCTGTAAAATTAGTTGCAAACATTATCTTCTACATAAGTTAGGCGAGCTTTTCAAAAATTATTTTTACCATTATCTTCAATATCATTCGAGATACGGTTTCCTCACACAGTCTTTATTCTGCATTTCATTTTAGCATTTTAATTGGCTTTCATTTTCAGAATTTGAAACACTATATACTATAAAAGTCAGTGATGTTGTGATCAGTTTTTTTTACTTTGTAGAGATATTGTTCCTATCTAAACCATTTGCAATTAGACATTTGCCAATTTGTAGATTAAGTACTATATTTTAATTGAAGTTAAAAAGATGTAAGTATATGCTTGGAAACTTGACGTCAAGTGCGGTGAAATAACTGTACATTTTATCGGCATGATAATTACTTACTCACCAATGATACTCATAACACCAGAGGATGCATTTTTCTCAATAGTTTGAATTTTTGTGGAAAGCCTCAATATTCTTCAAAAAAGTATAAGAAAACTACTATGATGTTCAGAAAACACATTTTGTACAATGTGCCTGACTTTATCATTTCTTTCTAAGCAGACAATACATTTGAGCTTTTCTCTGTTACTTGGGGACAGTTACGATAAAATAACTCAGATTTTGTTTTATTTTTGAAGCTCCCTTACTGTTGACTTTAACTCCTTATTTCTGTAAAGTCGGAAATGATGTTTGTGCAATACATTGTAAATCAATGTGAGCTTGAGCTTACTAAAGTATTTGTTCACTTGCACACAGCTGAATTTTCATGACATCCCATAGTTAATTCAAAGGATTTAATGGCCCACCTTTAGCTCCTCTAGTTTAGAAGTTTGTTTATGGGGCTACCCAAATTCTTCTAAGAGTTGTATTTGTTGGACTGTCTCACAGTCTCCGCACAAACTCATCCCGGACTTAAATCTCTACCTGCAGCTTGAGGACGCACTAAATTCAATTGTCAATGTCTTTGGACCTTGCTTTATGCTTTACATCACGACATCCAGCTTTTTGCATTGGACTTAGTGATGTAAGGTTTGAATATAAGTGACTCAGCCATGGAAACTTTATGAAACTCTCTACACTGTTGGCTGTACAATACAGTATATAGCTCAGTTTCCACTGACCCTTCCAAGTGGATTTCACATTTCTCTCTGCTTTGTAGCTGACTTGCTTTCACTTTGTTATAATACCACTAAAAACTGACTCTAGAATATGGAGTAGCAAAAAAATTAACAACTTTGCTCATTGCACATGTGGTATTCTATCACAATACCACACTTGAATTCACTGAGCTCCCGAGAGCGACCCACTCTTTCACAGATGTTTGTAGAAGCATTAGTAGGTGTTTAGTCTGAAATGATTGGTTCACCAGAATTCACCGATTTGTAAGGGTGAATGAATAGTTTTAGCACAGTATTGTATACCACTAATCACTAGATCATTCCTGCGTCTTTAGGAAGTCTGTTCTCCAACACACCTTATTCACATTTTTTAACATTACCTGTTAAACATGTACCTTGTGCCTACAAAGCATCCTAATGACATTCTTTAAATCCAGCTGTGTTCAAGCATGGAATTATGTACAACAAATAGGACAGATACTCATCTGATGTTGCTTTGATGTTGTTTTTATTATTTACTTGGCTGAGGTCTTGGTGTTCAAGCAAATATCTGTTATTACCTCCTGAGGAAGTGGTTGTGCTGACATCTTTACGTTGATCTATTTTTACATTGATTTAGGGAACATTGAAATCTGGCTAGGGCTCTTATAAGTACTGATCCAGCACAGGTCATAAAAAATCTTATTCTGGGTCAGACACACAGTGAAAACCATGACACAGTTTACCGTGAGACAATTAATTGTAAATGTATGAAAGCATATGTCATTCAAGTTCTTCCCAAGCTTAATAACCCAGAACACGGCGGATGTTTGCTATGAATGTTTAACCACCAGTTCAATATCTGTACTGTCAAAGGTCAGTGAATACATTCATGACGTGATTAAAATATCACAGCATGAGTGCAAAAATATCACCTTAGCTTTTTAATGCCCTATGCAATCTTATTCACATATACTTATTCACATATATAGAGCACAAAGTACAAATAATCTCTCTATAACTTGCTTAGAAGAGCCCAATACAAGAGACAAATTAGTCATCCTGATTGCAGTTTTACAGTACAGTAAATATTGCACCCAGAAGGAACATAAATCAAATGTGAGAGTAACACTTTTCCTCAGCCCAGTTTTACGTGGCAATGGTAAACTGATTTAATTTGGTTGTAGATTCACTCTGCAAGCTACTGCACTGATTTCATGAAAGCATTAAAAGCTTCAGATGCTTAGGGCAGCAAACAAAATTATTACTTACATTGTGTTTTTAAAAATGTTAAAACACTCAGGTCGTAATATAGAAACTGGACTTGGTTGGAGATTCTTACCATATAATAACCTTGAATAGAGAAGTGCAACATGCAACAAAAGAGCTTTTTTTTTCTCACTGCTAACAGAATAATATAACATAAGTGGCAATATGACATTAGTACTGGTAGTTAAGTTAAGCTGTCTGCACAGGTGACTAGCGTGCAGACAGTTTTTAAAACAATATTCTCCTAATAAGACTGATTGATAGTACATTTGTAGCTTCCATCTCATTACTGAGCATGCTTTTTATGAAATACTTTTGTAAGATTTTCAATGACACAAATTATTATTCCATGTAGGAAAATGAGTCACAATTAATTGGATTTTAATCAAAAACCATACATTGACAAAATAAGCAACATTTCAATTTAAGATCCCTTTTTGCTGATAAATTATTGAATAAAGAGACTTATGAGCTCTACAACAAATATATTGTTTTTAATCTGGTATTTCGGTTATTCACCTATCAGATTGGTGCCAAGTGCCATTCAGTTTTCAAGTATTTCAGGAATCTTTGATTACTAATGTAATTCCTTTGAAAAAATACTTCTTTAGAAATGTGGACTGTAGACGCTGACATTTGCGTTGGGGACATCTCAGCTTGCTGCAACATGTTTTGCATTGAGATGGAATCTTATTTGTTGTATTTTACTTTGTTCTTGTCAGCTGCCATTCTTGATGATCCTATGGAGTGCAGCAGAGGAGAGCGTTTAGCCATCACGCTGGCCAAAAATAACATCAACAGGAGCAGCAACCGCTCTACAACAGGCAAGCTGGAGGTGGACATCTTTGAACTGCTAAGAGACAGTGAATATGAGATGGGGGAGACAAGTAAGTGTCTTTGATCAGTGCAGTAAACATAAAACATGTCTTCATGTATGTTGTTTTTTTTGTTGTTCTAGTTTATAGTGGTGTGAAATAGTATTTGTTCCCTTAAATATTTACTTATCTTTTTTTGTCACACTTAAATGATTGGGATTCTCAGACAAATTTTAATCGAAAGTGACCTGAATAATTACACAAATACGTCCTTTATATGTGATATGAATTTTGGTCCACTGTGCTTTGCATATATATATTTTTTTATTAACCATATTGAAGGGTTTTCAAGCAAGAATGCCCTGCATCACAAAAAGGATTTAAGTTTGGACTTTGACTAGGCCACTCCTAAACCTTTAATTTGCTTTTCTTTTAACCCACTCAAAGATAGACTTATCCTGCTGTATAATCCAATAATAAGGTATCACTGTGGTTCTCTCAAATCCCAAAGCTTCACTATTCGTTTTGTAACTTTCCTTCTCAAATTGATAATGTCACTGACTGCTTCTCATCTGTTCTTGGATTATGTTAGATCAAGGGAAACTTTTTGAGGTCTTTCAACCTTCTTTAATTGGTCAGAGATGTTCTATTAATTTTTTCTTTTGAATTTCCAGGCCTGGCAGTAAGTACAAAAAGCTTTGAAAAATTGCTTTTTATGAAATCTAAAATGGTATTTTGATTTACTAAAGTTATCTTTGACATGAAAATTTGTTTGATGATCTGAAACATTTAACTTTGACAAATAAGAAAACTGAAGAAATCTGTAAGTGGCAAATATTTCACAGCAATCTTAGTGTGTGCTTTGTTCTGTCAAATCTGAGAAAATGTATTGCGTCCAGTCACCAACCACTCCAGAAAAGTAGCAAAAATAAAGCTAAGAACTATAGAAAAACTGAATGTACTTTGACATCATTTCACCACCCACTTCATGTTCTCACCTCTAGTAAAGGTCGTCTAATGAGACCTTTACTTTTGAGCAAAGATATAGAAATTTAAATTAAGGCATGTTGCACAATCTTAGTCTGTGTTCTCATTTATTGGTAACTGTAAAGTTTTAGTTGCTTATTTTGCATGTTTTCTGCATCAAAATAGTTAATTGTGAAACAATATAGTTAGGATACAAGTAAGCAGAGAGTGAACTTATCTAAAAAAAAAAAACCCATTAAATCAATTAATTCAAGTTCTTTTTGTGCAACACTTAGATATTAAGAATAAACAATTCTGTATTTGGGGAAAAAAAACCAAGTATTGTGAAAATGTTTAGACTTGCAAACCCATACAAATAATAAAAAGGATTCAAAGTCACACAAATGGATTTATATTTTATGAAAACAACCCATTCATCATGATGAAACTCTGATTAAATAAAGTAAATTTCAAGAATTGCAGATAGTCATTTTGTTGAGCAAAGCTACTTTTGGAGCATGTAGGAAACCAGCATCTTCATAAGATTTGGCTGAAATTCTGGAACAGGACTGTAAAGTGAAAGTGGAATCAACAGCACAATTATTTTAAGCAAGATTACCATGAAAATTATTAAACTAAATGAGAGAATATTTTCACTCACCAAATGTTTTAAGTGATTCTTTTTACTTGTTATATCTGATAACTGGAAAATGGTTTCCTCAAACCTCAAGTTTTAATGTTTGACCTTTTTGAATTTTTATTGAAAACACTCAAAAAATCAATTCTTCACAGTATGTATATTTGGAAAACGGCAAATTTTCTTAACAGCTGCGACAAAAGGCGGAGACATTGATTTTCAGTGTGATATGGTGGAACAAACATGAAAGATTCATTGGAGCTGCTTCTGTAGAAACACAGATTCACTTACTGGAGCAGCAGAAAACTTTAATGTCTTCTGTCTGAATAAAGACTAACAAGCCTAAATGTTCCTGTTTTTCTGTGTGTACGGCAGCATCTGTTCCTGTGTGCAGCCTAGATATTGTTATAGTACAAATCCTTTGTGTGTGTGATTAGGGCCAGGAATTGGATTAGGGTTGGATCAGTGGCCACAGTTATTGTAGATGGAAATATCAAGCAAGGACCACTGCATGCTTTGCTTCATCGCACACATAAACAGATACACTTAGGAGTACTTCTAATATTGTGCATATTTTATCATATTCAGTTTATCAAACACATTTTTCAAGTAATCAAAATAATATCTTTAGAAAAATTCTGAAATGAAGCATAAACAAGATTAGAGTAAGACAACATTTTTGGTGATAAAAACCCCCCATTGTGTTACTCCTCAGGTTCTCATCAATGCAAATTTAGACTATATTACCAAAAAGTATTTGGTCAAGTCTCTTCACACACATAGATACTGGAGAGATGTCATCGTCTTGATTAAATTGGGTTTAATCATGTCAGCTACCCTTTACTCCCATAACACATTAGACTGTTCCAGAAAGACTTTTCACAAAGGAGTGTGTTCATTGCACTTTTTTTTTTTTAAACCCTTCTTTCAGAAGTGTCTTGATGTGTGTAGAAGGGGACCCAATCGCAGCAGGCAGTAGACGTAGAATGTTGTGGATGTTTAAATGAAGGAAATCAACTTACAAAAATCCAGTAATCCAGGGTACAAGAAAATTCCAAAACACAAAGCAAACTGGTGACAAAAGGGAACAACAGGTAATCCAGGGAGGGTAGTGACGAGATGGACTATCATGTTGTGATTGAGATAGAGGAGCTTAAATACTGGGAGGTAGCAAATGGAACAATGGACCTAGGTAGATGAGATAATTGATTGCAGGTGTGAGTAGTTGGCACAGGAGCTAGCTGAGGGTCAGGGAGAAGGTGGCACAGGGAGGCTAAGAAGATATACTGGAGAATACAAAAGGAAGGAAAGACCAGGGAGCTGAAAATACTTTTAATACTAAAGAAACCCTGATACACTAGAAGAAAAAAGACATGAAGGAAAACAAAAACAAACCTAAACAGAAACAAGGCTGATCTAACAATAATAAGAACTAAGGAACATAGAGCTAGAGTAACGAGTAGGACTAAACAAAGAAATAACCTAACTAGAATCACTAAAGAAAGATGGACATAGATTCAGACAAGAAGACTAACTACACCTATAAGGAAAAAATAAGAAAACTATAAACACTAAGGGGGTAGCTAGAGGGACTTCAGAAATAATCTAGGATTACTGAAGGAAGATTGGCATCGATTCCTCAGCGGTGTACTGTCTGCAGGTGGCCAGTCTTGGTGAAGCGGTGTGTCTTAGCTGTGGAACGATTATCGACTGCTATTTCTTCTCCCTCTGTGGGGTGGCAGCCAGTGTTACTTGTTGATGGCAATCTCCGGGAACCTGTAACTACAAGGTTCCTTTTGCAGAATTCTAAATAAACCAGGATCGTAGTTTGTCCCGTTAGGTCCTGGATGCACTAACAGTAACCAGTATTTCTAGACTAGAGCCTTAGCTCCTTGGACATGGAGCAGACTTCTCGATTTCACCCTCCCAGTCAGCATGTCAGAATAAAAACTCTTTGACTTAGGTGTGGGATTCTAAGGATGTCTGTCACATCAGAGTTTCCTTCTTGAAACCCCTTCTCCTCCTGCTGCTGTAATCAAGGTTAACACAGTGTATTGTTGAGTCAGTAGTTTTCATAGCAGCCTCCTATGTTCTATCCTTCATAGCTGGATGTCCAGCAAACAATATAGTTGGGCAGTTGCCTTTTGCCTGGAAACTGCCAAACCTAACTTTGTTCATTTGATTGTCAGATGGAGAGACATAATTAGTTACTCTGGAGAAAATGTCTTCACTGCTCTAATCTCAGTGAAGTGGCAGCATGTTTTAAACCACTTAGATGTTTTATGTTGCACTTGATTGAAGGTCATATTACACAGTTCTTGAGCTAATCTGAAGACCACATGAAAGTGTAGAGATCTGTAGGTATTAAGTCTGTTGAAATTTATGGAGCTCTGCACACTATTTCATCATCTGCTGACCCTGCTCTGTGATTTACACAGTCCACTTTGCAACCGACATGCTCATGATGCCAGTCACCTCCACTTTGTTTCAATCCAGTTGACTGTGAAATATTTAGTAACATCACAACTAGACTTACTGTACAGATGTCACCCAGTCATGGTACCACAATGGATTCCACCGAGCACCTGAGAATGAACTCGTTTTTCACAAGCATTTGTAGCTGCGGTCTGCATGACTTTGTGTTGAATTTTATACACTTGTGGCTGTGAAAGCATTTGCAACACTGGAATGCAGTGATTTAAATTGATGAACAAAAACCTTTCATGTTAAGCTACATTTTTAACAAAAACATTGAGTTTCACATAAAAAATGTATTTATCACATTTTTTTATGTACAAAAGATAAAACATCCAAATTTTAGTCCTAGAAATCAATGGTGATGACTTTCACAGACAAAATGTTTTTGCTAATTTTTCAAACGTTGTGTTTACTTGTGAGAGAGGTAGGATATATTCCACACAGATCATAAATGCTGTGTCTAAGCCATTGCCTAGATGGTGTTCCAAGTGAGCTGAATCAATGCATAAAACTAAACCTTTTGCTGCTCTGTATTGATTAAACTATAACATTTCTGAGCTGAGTGTTGCATCGATGTCAACCTTGTTGCAACCAGGACTTCTCATGGGGGCCAAAACTCCATCCTAACAATGCAAAATATAATTTCCAAAGTCCTGGTGAGGACGAAGGTTACATCTTACACAATAAATACAAATATGGCACATATCTGTGTATGGCCTTCTTGTTGGATTAGGATATTGCACTTTTGGTATGCTGCAGATGGCCTTATATTTGAGGTCTAATTGATCCCATAAATAATAGCAGGCTTAAAAAAGTATGGAAAATAGATGTTAGAAATATTCAACTCACCAATACCTTATATATAATTCTATAAGCGGCATATATATACTTTCTGGTGTTATGTTTTAAAACATCTGTGTTAAAGCAATATTTTATTTTGATACGAAAGATTTTGATATGTCAATGACATTATTTCTTTTACCATAGGAGTCTTTTTTTTTTACTTTTTAATCAGTTGTATAAAATAAAAGTACAAGAGCCAGTTTGTACAGTTAGTCATAATTTCAAAACAAATAGCAGCATCTTGACTTGCAGCCAAATCAATCCACTCTATGTTTCAATAAAGCTGCACAGACAGATGCAGATAATTTTATGTGTGCTTGCCAACAGAAGAAGATCATACATATGCATGTTGTTCTGGAGCAGTTAAGTCATGTGTCATGCTGTAGTTCCCACGGGTGACTGAAAGAACAATTATTAATAATTTGATTCTCTGTCTCTTCAGCCCTGAAGAAGTTTACCCACTTTCTCACACATGACTGATAATTGCTTCTCTTTTGCCCCAGTAATCAACACAAAACTACCAGGACTTACACACCTTGCACACACAAGAGTGGCACAATTCTGTGCTTTCCCCCAGCTCCACACCAAAGTCAGCAGTGTTTTAATTATAAAGCAAGGATTATAAGCTGACAAGAAACACCATTCTGTGTTCCAGTTTGAAAGATGAAAGCATGTGTACACAAGAGAGGAGTAAAACTCATTTTCACTAAAATGTTTCTGTCAAAAGATATGTTTTCAACCCCAAAGGTAAAGCCTTTAAATCAGTCCTTGTAAATGTAGAATTCAGAGAACAAGACAAGATGTGTGCCACTTTTGGGGATATTATTCCATTCATGTGCAAATATTCAAATACCAGATTTCAGCTTTTAAGCCTCCAGATATTGCTATTTCTGTCTCTGTGCCTTTCTTGGCGTCTGTCACTCTGTTGATCTGTGTCTCTTTCCGTTTCTATGTTTTCTGTCTCCATATGTGAGCACATATCGCATTAATATCAATCCTTCCTATAAGATTAGCTTCCCAACGGATTGACAAAGATCTGGGGACATGTATTTGTCCATATTCATATAGTAGGAAATTTCCTTTAGGCATTCGAACAAGCCTGTCTCTACCTGTTTGTTAAGAGGTAACAGTTTCCATGAGTATCTGTTCAAATGTGCTTTATTAGATACATTTCCCTGCTACCTAATTCTAAAATCCTTACTCTATATGTCTCTGTTTCCTTTCAGTGTGCCAGATAATGTCTAAAGGGGTTGTGGCAGTCCTCGGCCCATCTGCCAGTCCAGCTTCTAACTCCATCATCAGCAATATATGTGGAGAGAAGGAGGTGAGTCCCTGCACCCTACGGGCTTGTAGCCCGGGCTCACAGCTTGAAACAAATAAGAGCTTGGAAAAATAGAGCTGCTCATTAGCAGCTATGCGAATTTATATATATATATATATTTTTCTGGTAGAATGAGGAGGAATTAAATGCAAGCTTCTGGTAAAATGGTAAAACACTTAATGATATCATAAGTTTCCACTCTAGTCCTAGTTACATCAAAGCAATGCTGTACATTTCAGTTTTGATTTTCTTCTTATTAGCTTGGAGCAGTTTGGTCCCCAGAGGACGTTGCTTATTTACAAAGAGAAGTTATGTTTTTACTTCTGTTTGATGTTTATTTATTCCAATAAATCACATGTAGTGAGAACAAAGTAGCTGTATGAAACTGTTAGTTGCTTTGTCAAAATAAAAACTAAGTATTTTTTAAGTGTTTTTGATATATTTGTAAGACACAAGAGGCATGTTTTCTTATCTGAACAGAGCAAAACAAATTGTTAGATATGTGGCTTTTAAAGTTAAATTGTGAATGCTGATTAAACATAAAGGCCTTTTACTCAGAAAGACTTTTCAGATTTGAAAAGTCATGTACTCATTTAGTTTTGCGAAATTTAACAAGTGTAAATTTTGTTGTGAATTTCTTGTGTCTAAGCAGATAACCAGTATTTCAAAAGAGATTGTTTTATAAATAGTAAGTAATTTGGTGTTAAAAGATAACCTGGTAACGAACTGCCACGAAGTATAAACCAGACTTTTAACTTTTGTCTTGAATTTCTGTTTTATAATATATTTACCACCAATGACAAAAAAGGAATATTTTCACTTTTCTGAAAAATTCACCAACTGCACAATTCTTGCTAATTAGTAAGTGCTGTAAGTTAAGTAGTATTTAAAAGAGCAGAAGAAATCTTATGTTTTTTGAACAATGACGATATTTGTTGGTAATCTGTTGCTAAGAGACGAGCTCGTTTTCTGGTAACCAAGTGCCACAAAGTAAACATCTGAGTTTTACTTTTGCAAAATTTACCAACTGTACATTTCTTATGTCTTGATAAGCAGATAAGCAGTATTTCAAAAGAGCTTATGTCTTATAAACATCAATTAATTTGGTGTGAAGAGATGAGCGTTTTTTATGGAAACGAACTGCCACGAAGTATAAATCAGATTTTTACCTTTGTATTGAATGTCTGTTTTATAAAATATTTAGCACCAATGACAAAAAAAAAATAATCACATTTTCAAATTTACCAAATACACAATTCTTGTTATGTTGTAAGTAGTTTAAGTTAAGTAAGTAAAAGAGCAGAGGAAATATTATGTTTTTTGAACAATAATATTTGTTGGTAATTTGTTGCTAAGAGACGCACGGGTTTTCTGGTAACCAAGCGCTACGAAGTAAACATCCGATTTTTACTTTTGCAAAATTTACCACTTGTAAGTTTCTTGTGTCTAAGTAGATAAGCAGTATTTAAAAAAAACGAAGGTTTTATAAACAATAATTAATTTGATGTTAAGAGATGAGCGATTTTTTTTTTTTTTCTGGTAACGAAATGCACAAAGTATAAATAAGATTTTTATTTTTGTGTTGAATCTGTTTTATAATATAGTTACCACAATGACAAAAAAGGTAACATTTTCACTTTTCTGAAAATTCACCAACTGCACAATTCTTGTTAATTAGTAAGTACTGTAATTTAAGTACCGTAGTACTTCAAAAGAGCAGAGGAAATCTTAGGTTTTTTGAACAATAACAATATTTGTTGTTAACCTGTTGCTAAGAGATGAGCGCATTTTCTGGTAACCAAGTGCTACGGAGTAAACATCTGATTTTACTCCGAAGCAAGTCAGTGACTATCTCCATGCATTGCATGGGAAGGCACCTATTACTCTACACCCAATAGAACGCCTCTTTATTGGGGCCTGCCCACAGCAATTCTTTATTTCTTCTTCCGTGGACCTTAATAGGGCTCGTACCGCTGCGTGCCCACCCACAAAAGTGGTATTAAAATGTGAGGCTCGTACCCGGCATGATTGCTATTATTTTTATTGGGAATCAGAGTTATGATGGCGACATAAAAAGTAAAAAATGAGCAAACTGCCGAAACGCAGAGCCTAACTGACGTTTGTTAGAGTGTAGGAAGGAGTCCCATTTTGACCTCAAAACAATTTTGAAATTGCCGTTACGCCCACAAATATCGCCCTATCGGTATCAAACTCGGTCATGACATAGATACGCATGTCTGCTCCGGTAAAATGTTTTCGAAATTTCTCTAGGACTTATGGTTTTCTGTCAAGGTGCTTCAGAGCAAAATAATGTGCCAGCCTAACTGACGCTCTCCCAGGTTCACTTCCATGTAAACTGGCTGGGGGCCTCACAAAGATAGAA